>KZ654576.1:61343-82334 GCA_001010745.2 Gerris buenoi
AAAAAAAAAGTCGTAAGTAATAAGTACCCCTTACAATAAATATCATATTTGTCGTGAGTGAATAACTGAGATTCACACAATGTTACTGTGTACAACTGATTTAGAATCTGAAGATGGCTGTTAAGTAGTCGAAACCAGTTAATTTTTATTACAAATACATTTTGTAAAGATCTAGTGTCTTTTTTTTCTTTTCAAACGGCTGGTGAGTAAATATCACACATACGGGCACACAAGCGTTTTCTCACGCAGCTTTTCTGCGTTAAAACACACCTAAAATATGCATCACATTGATATTAGTTAGACCTGCCACACGGGGCGTGATTTCACGCTGAAGGAGGGAGACAGGGCTGCGTCTTCAAGGTCGCCCGCAAAAAAATGAGCCGGGGTCCATTTGTCAGCTGGTTTTCACGCTGGTAAGGTGGCCACACGGGCGTTTTTTCCCGCGGTAGGGCAGTTTGTCAATTGCTTCTTTATATCACGCGGCGTGTTTTTCCGTCAATGTGACCACCCCACCTGTGAGAATTCACGTGGCTGTTTTTCCCGCAGAAGTTTGGCGTGAAAAAACGCTCGGCCATAGCCACATTGGAGAAGATAACCGTTGAGATTGCAAACAATTGAAAACAACTCCAACTCAGTAAGTATGGGACAAGATTTTAATTTCACCCAGATATTCTGGAAAGTGTCCCATTTTTTTTTTTTAAAAAAAGGGCATTTTCGAAACCCATGGGATGCCTTCAAAAGCTTAAAATAACTGGACTACCCCAGTTAAAACAGGACGTAGGGTCACCATAACAATATACATTTTGATTTGTTGGAGAGTTAGAGCTGTGTATTTATTGGTGAACTGCAATAATGTGTTTCTTAACATTGAACTTTAAAAACCCGCGATATCCACAGTGATCACAAGAGTGATTCTTTTCTCGATTATGGACATTTTTAATGTGAGGTCTGACACTACCCTTATTAGCCGTTCTATAATCACAGTACNAGGTTTTTGCTGAAATATTATCCTGATATCATTATTGAGAACATATTAAGGCATTACGGTTGATATAAAAGCACATTTCTATGCGAGTTCTTTATGCACCGCATCACTAGTACTACTCCTTTTTACATTATAAAAAAAAAATTCTGGTTGTAGCATCTCAATGTTTTTTTAAAAAATAAAAATAAATAAATAAACTATCACATTTTAGGGAAGTGATGGAAGGTTACGGTTAGATTAGGTCAAAAAATACCAGGGGTATCCAACTCCAGTATTCTAGAGGTGTAAGAGCACTAGCGCTCCACGGGAAGATGGTGGTTAAACTTGTAAACTACCTATGATCTTTTGACATTTATACTATATTGTAAATAAACATAAAAAAAAAATAACTGCCTCGGTGGCCGAATNACCCCAAGCCGAACATCGGAAAGGCCAAAATCAGCACGATCCACAACAAACGGCCGAACATAAAAATAATTTCTGTTTTCAAGATGTATTAGTTTAATAAATACATTTCATTTAATCAGTTAGATTCTTATTAGTAAATATTACAAGAAAACTTTAGTGCCGTTGGCTTATAATATAAAAAAAAAATGTTTAAATAAAACTAAAAAGTAAAGCTAATTAACCTTATTTCGAAATAAAAGGAATTTTAAAAAATTAATAAAAGGCATTAAAAAAAATTATACCCGACAAAAAAAAAAAAAAAAAATCAATTTTTTTTGTTTTTTGATGTATGTAAATTGCATTAATTGGTGAAGGTTACAGGAAGGTTCACACCTACTTGGCTCGGTTCGTGCGTCCGCCCACACTACCAAGACGCCGAACCGAACATCCCTTTGATGTTTCGGCAAAATACCGACAACAATCGGATCGGGGTGCCGAACATAGTTTGATCGTTTGGCGCCTGCGCAGAGCCAAATGCTCGGCTCGTTTCTCTATTCGGTTCGGCAGTCTGGACGAGGCTTTACACCTCTAGAATACTGGAGTTGGTATACCCCTACCCCTGTACATTACAGATGCAATATTGTTACTCTTTTGGAACTAAATGAAGAGATAGACAATGTAAAAATGTTGTATTTTCTGAAGAAAGCTCTCAAATAAAATGAGACGCAATAATTTACCTCTGAGGTACATATTTACAAATTTAACAAGAAAGACGTATAGTTCAAAAACCAACAAAGACTAATTCGCATTGTACGTGACCCAGAAATTTTTTTGAGATGGACCTCTACCTGGTTTATATACAGGAGAGTTGTTTGTTGTTGTTGTGTTTTTCTCCAGAAAATGAGCAGAGCACTAAAAAGGGCGGAGCAGCTATTAAAAATTCAACGTCATAAGAAGGTGATTCTAAGTTATCACTACTTGATGAAGATGGATCACATTCTTCTTTAATGTCCACAATTTCAACTTTGACGTCTATACTTTGATTTAGGTCAAATCTGGAAGATAATTGCAAAGTACCGCCGGAAAGAGAAGAATTTTTAAATTCATTGCCGGTTCCATTAAAACCAACCGGTTTAACTTCATCATCAGAGGATGATGAAGTTAAATCATCAGAGGATGTTGGAATGATGTAATTGAGTGATGAATCCTTTATAGTAACTATATTCACTGAAATAAAAAGAAATATATAATTAGAACATTAATATTACATTATAATTTGTGCACCTTTAAAGAGAAGACTGATTATTGTGCCATTATTTTTTAAATTAATATTTTGAGGTATGAACTACATTACTGGCGATCATAGAATCCTTAAACAGAAAAATTTGCAACTCCTCTTTTTATCTACCTGCGTTGGACTACTAGCGCTGCACAAGAATTTGGCGGTTAATATTGTAACTAAATCTTTTAAACCATTCAAAAGATTTTGAGCTTCTTAATTCAAAGAAATAAATTAACAAATTAATTTGTCAGTGTACAAGAATCGAACCCGGGAACTTTCGCATTTGGAGCAACCGCGCATCTCATACGTCACAGAGGCTGGTTTGTTTTGTTTTGTTTATTCACAAAATAGTACAAATGTCTGATAACCAGTATTTGTTTATATTTTAGAATTCGAGGAATGTCAAAAGATCATAAGCAGTTTACAATTTTAACCGCCAAACAGCTCTTGACCAGCTCTAGTGGTCTTAAGCCTCGTCCAGACTGCCGATCCGAACACGGCACACAAGCCGTGCATGTTCGGTTCGGCGTTCTAATGTCAATTTAAATACCCCAAGCCGAACATCGGAAAGGCCAAAATCAGCACGATCCACAACAAACGGCCGAACATAAAAATAATTTCTGTTTTCAAGATGTATTAGTTTAATAAATACATTTCATTTAATCAGTTAGATTCTTATTAGTAAATATTACAAGAAAACTTTAGTGCCGTTGGCTTATAATATAAAAAAAAAATGTTTAAATAAAACTAAAAAGTAAAGCTAATTAACCTTATTTCGAACTAAAAGGAATTTTAAAAAATTAATAAAAGGCATTAAAAAAAATTATACCCGACAAAAAAAAAAAAAAAAAAACAATTTTTTTTGTTTTTTGTACGGTTGCAACAGAGAACTACTTTATCTACATGCTTTATTTTGTGCTTGCANAGATTTCCAACTCCCCTCTTTATCTACCTGTGTTAGACTACTAACGCTCCACGGGAAGGTGCGGTTAATATTGTAACTAAATCTTTTAAACCATTCAAAAGATTATGAGCTTCTTAATTTAAAGCAATAAATTAACAAATTTATTTGTCAGTGTACAAGAATCGAACCCGGGAACTTTGGCATTTGGAGAAACTGCGCATCTCATACGCCACAGAGGCTGGTTTGTTTTGTTTTCTTTATTTACAAAATAGTACAAATGTCTGACAACCAGTATTTGTTTATATTTGATAATTCGAGGAATGTCAAAAGATCATAAGCAGTTTACAATTTTAACCGCCAAACAGCTCTTGACCAGCGCTAGTGGTCTTAAGCCTCGTCCAGACTGCCGATCATGTTGGCAAACAAGCCGTGCATGTTCGGTTCGGCGTTCTAATGTCAATTTAAATACCCCAAGCCGAACATCGGAAAGGCCAAAATCAGCACGATCCACAACAAACGGCCGAANGCTCTTTAAGATGAACTGTCCTCACATGTCTATCAATGTCACAAGAATTAGCAGAGCGAAAACCGCAAATCTCACATTTATAAGGTTTTATTTTCACATTCGTTTTAAAATGTACAGAATTAATATGTTTTTGCAATCTAGTCGTATCGAAAAATGCCTTTTTACAAAGAGAACATTTGGATTTTTTAATGCGTAAGTGTACCTTTTTCCAATGCCTATTCACGTCACCTTTCAAACTACCCCTGAAAGGACATTTAGGGCATTTAAATGGTTTAGTTTTCAAATGAGCATATTTTGTATGAAAGTTGAAATTCCGTTCTCTAGAAAATCTAGATTTACAAATACGACATGTAAACTTTTTTTTGTTAAAATGTAGAAAATTGATGTGAACTTTCAGATCAAATTTAGACGAACAATAAAATAAGCAATGAAAACATTTATAAGGCATCACATCCTCATGTTTCTCTGCATAATGTTCGTGCAGGAAATGTTTATTGCTGAATTTAAGGTTGCAATGCCGACATGTATAACCTTGAAATTCAGCATGCATTTTGGCAGCATGCAAACGAAGGGTATCGATTGAATTTGTACTGAATTTACAATGGGAACATACTAAACAATATACTGTCTCTTTCAGTTCATTTAATTTTTTGACTTTAACAAATCGTTTCATGTAAGGAAGTTCACCTTCAGAGATATCTCTTTGCAATGAGCTGTTATCGTTATTTTCATCGCTAATTGACCAATTTTTCTTAATGCCCTCATCGCTGAAATTAACATCTACGGGCTTGAGTACAATTCTACAACTTTTCATAAAAGCAATTTCACCTTCAGAAAAATCACTTTGCAACAAACTGTATTCATCATTTTCATATTCTTTGACATCCTCTTTGCTGAAGTTAACATCTACAGGCTTGAGTACAATTTTACAACTTTTCATGTAAGCAATTTCACCTTCAGAGAAATCACTTTGCAACAAACTGTTACCGTTATTTTCATCACAAATTGACCTATTTTCCCTAATGTCCCCATCGCTGAAATTAACATCAATTGGCTTGATTTCTAGTTTACAACTTTTCATGTAATCCATCATTTCACTGAAAAGTGTGTCTAAAGTTGACAAGTTCAAGACTCCATCAGATTCAGTAGAATTATCACATTCATCATTAGAAGTGCATCTAACATCGGAAGATGATTGGGCTGCATCCTCATACCATTCTTTTTTGGGTTCCTTTAATTCCACATTAGTTTCATCAAATTCATCGGAAGAAGAAATCGCCTCATTACAAGGTGATGCTAAATTATCACTACTTGATGAATACTGATCACATTCTTCTTTACAGTTTACAGTTTCAACTTTGACTTTAATACTTTGGTTAAGGTTAAATCTGGATAATAATCGCAAAGTACCGCCTGGAACAGATGAATACTGTTTATTAAAAGAATTCTTAAATTCATTGTCGGTTCCATTTAAACCAATCGTTTTAACTTCATCATCCTCTGATGATGAAGTTAAATCATTAGAGGGCGATGAAATACTGTAATTGAGTGATGAATCCTTAATATCCATTTTAATTGCTACATTCACTGAAATAAAGAGAAAAACATTATTAGAACATAAATATTACATATTACGTTATGATTTGTGAAACTTAGAGGATGATAATTGTGTCATTATTTTTTAAATTGACATTTTGAGGTATGAACTACATTATTGGTGCAACATAGTAACTCTTTTAACTAAATAAGAGATAGCCAAGAGAGGGAGATAACGGAAGGGATTTAAGTTTGTCAATGAGAATAGAATGATTAACAACGTCCAATGCCTTATCTAAGAAAACGGGGTCTACCTGTGCTAACATAAATTCCTTTATCTCCAGTAGGAAGAAAAAGTTATGATTTTGGATTAGTTTAGAGGGACTAAAGTATGTCTTTGCTTTACTTAACTTGAAAAGTAGGGAGAAAAAGAAGGATTGCCAACTTAATTATTTTATAAATAGTAGAGAATGAATGGCTAATTAGTGAATTTGTTAAAATCAGGTTGGCAACGCTGCTTTTTTAACCTTATATGCTATTTGCACTTATCATTATTTAAACCTGTATCTAAATATCCTTCTATTTGAGTTTAATTGCAATTCTTCTTTGTTTTTAATATTGAATCTCTGATATAAAAGTGCTAACAATTATTGTTATTTATTAAAATAATAACTTATTCAATTCAAATTACAATTATCAATAACTACAGGAGACATACAGAGAAAAATAGACCCCCGCACCGGGACTCGAACCACAGGCCTCCTATTCTCCGTACAGGCGCTCTTACCAACTGAGCTATACGGGATATTTAATATTTCGGTAGTGAGAAAACTAGCAAAAACTTAAAAAAATTTAATTTCTAATAGATGTACTAGGTACAGGTACTAATTGAGTACTTTACAATTATAAGCGTTAATTCTTGGTCTAGTTCTCTTGCCGTGAATATTTGGCTCTCTAGATTTGTAGGATANAAATATAAAATTTCGACGTTGGCAAATGAACATTTGTAAGTATAAACAAATATTATACTAATTATTATTATCTAGAGTTGTTTACTAAAATCTAATTAATTAAGTATGATATGCAAATTTGTATCAAATTAAAAAATAAAATTGTAATGATTACAAATAGATTGAAAAATAAAAAATGTTTGTTGAGAAGTTTATAATCAAAATAGGATTAATTTGTGAAACTAATTATATGTTACAGTTAACAAAGGACTGAAGATGACCTTAGTAAGGGTCGAAACGTTTCCGACTTAAAATGTGATGATTTTTATTCTTATTTACACCTATAGCCATCTTACTCTGCTTTTAATTAAAAAAAGAGGAGGTTCTAATGGCCTCCATTAGAATCCTCTAATGTCGAGGCGCTCCTAGCTTTCAGCCACAGATGCAAGGAGGTATATAAAAAAATAATAACTTCTTTAATACTTTAATGTTGCATATCTTTGTATAAAGCTTCTAAGCTTTAAAAACAAATTAACATATTATTTTTACACAGTGAAATGGAATCATAATATAATATCACATAACATTAAAAATCAATAACAATTAATATAAAAATACCATTTTTAAAAACTGGGTTGTTTGTTTCTTTATTCTTCACTTAAATTGTTTCTATGTGCAAAATTTGGGGAAGATTGGAAGACGGGAAGTGGTTCAACATTGGGGTAATAGGTGTGCAATGAAACGTGCCATGAAACTTACAAAGAAAGAAAAGTTAATAAATTATATTTAACTATGTTGGTAGTATTCATACTACGGAAAGATTAAATTTTAATTTAAATCAAATTATAATTATTATTAATTTACAATTTGTGTTACTGAGAGACCCCTAGGGATGTTCCACGCAAGCGTGACACATAGGCACTGTTCCAACACCACACAAACGTCACAAAGATGATTTAAGTTAATAACACCAGACAAACGTNAAAATTATCTTTTTAATTTTAATTATCCCTGTTCACTTAAAGTCAACCTATTTTAATATAAATCTAGAAATAAACTAATGCGATAAGAATATTTAAAAATCCACTTTTTATTTCTTTATTCATACAGTTAATTATTATTTCCCAATAGGTATATCAAAATGGCAATATACTAAATACCGCATTCACTCACAGAAGAAATATTTTAATTAGATTACTTTTACAAACTTAATATACAACTGTTTTTCTTTTGTCATTTTCTAAATGGCATGCATGGCTGCTATAATTTTTTGAGTAAATATAAATATCTTATGCAAATAATGTTTCAAAAGAATAACAAATTAAAACCATTAAAAAATGAAACTTACATATGTTTTTAATAACAATCATATTATAATTATATTATTTTATCCATTATTTATTCAAATTTATGTAAAAAGAAGCTTTTTTTCTGGTTATATTTTTTAAGTAACTCTTTAATTAAGTTAATAATAGTATGTTTTTTACTACTTGTATCTATAAATGCTCATACTGATAAAATTTGTAAATATATGGCGATAAAGCCAACGAGTATGATATGGTTGTAGAGAAAGTATGGATGTAATAAAGGGTTCATTGTTAAATTTATCAGTTTATTATTTCATCAATTATGTTACACATGTAAGAAGCGTTAAAATATAGGTAATTTTTTATTACCTAGTGTTCTCTTTTAATTTGGATAGTTATATAAACTTCACTTCACTTAATTGCTTTGTCTCCATTTTGACAGTCTGGTTTTATTGTCAATTAAAATAATTAAATTGTTGCTGGTATAGTTTATAAGTATAATCTTACGTTCCCGCACGAGAAATACCCAGTATTTATGTTAAAAGAAAGATATATAGAATAATTATTATTAAGTTAGAACGTTGACAAACCTTTTTCGATATTCGGTTCCATAGAAATTTAGGGCGGCAAGTATAAAGGTAGAGTATTTCTAGAAATGCATTAAATATGACTGAGAATAGGAAAGGGTTTTAAGAAACAGCGGCTAAACGCAATTCTGGTAAATTCACAATTCACCAAGCCGGTAAGTGTGTAATGTCTCAAGTAAAACAACAGTCTATTTAAAACTATTATCAGCTCACAAAACTGCAGTCAGTTTTACACCTCCTGAACAGTTCACATCTTTTAATTTTTGTAAGAAGAGTTTTTTTTTTAATAAATTTTATTCGTTCAATAAATTAACTTCTATGTAATATGTATGTTATTAACAACAAACAACCATTATTCGAATTAAGATGTCACAGAAATACACTCTTTTTAAATTACAGCATATTAACCTCTATATCTTTTTTTAAATTTTTTTTTTAAACCCCAAAAGCTGTTCGGAATATCGGGGTTTTCGGATTTACGGGGTTCGGATTTTTGGGGTTCTACTGTACTTTGTATATTTTTTATACTACTCCTTTTTACATTATAAAAACAATTCTGGTTGTAGCATCTCAATAAATTCCAATGTTTTTTTTAAAAAAAATAAAAATAAATAAATAAACTGTCACATTTTAGGGAAGTGATGGAAGGTTACGGTTAGATTAGGTCAAAAAATACCAGGGGTATCCGACTCCAGTATTCTAGAGGTGTAAGAGCACTAGCACTCCACGGGAAGATGGTGGTTAAACTTGTAAACTACCTATAATCTTTTGACATTTATACTATATTGTAAATAAACATAAAAAAAAATAACTGCCTCTGAGATGCGCGATCGCCTAAAATGTAAAAGTTCCTGGGTTTGATTCCAGGAAAATGACCAAATAATTTGTTAATTTATTTCATTGAATTAAGAAGCTCGAAATCTTTTGAATGGTGTAAAAGATTTAGTTACAATATTAACCGCACCTTCCCGTGGAGCGCTAGTAGTCTAACACAGGTAGATAAAGAGGGGAGTTGGAAATCTTTCCGTTTAAGGATTCTATGATCGCTGAAAAATACTAAGCTTAACCTAAAATAACCATTTCCTTCCATAATTTTCCCTAAAATTAGAACAATAATTAAAACCAATTTTAAAAATAAGATTGGAATTTATTGAGATGCTACTAAAATTGTTTTTGTAATGTTAAAAGGAACAGTTTTACAAAAAAAAAATCGTAAGTAATAAGTACCCCTTACAATAAATATCATATTTGTCGTGAGTGAATAACTGAGATTCACACAATGTTACTGTGTACAACTGATTTAGAATCTGAAGATGGCTGTTAAGTAGTCGAAACCAGTTAATTTTTATTACAAATACATTTTGTAAAGATCTAGTGTCTTTTTTTTCTTTTCAAACGGCTGGTGAGTAAATATCACACATACGGGCACACAAGCGTTTTCTCACGCAGCTTTTCTGCGTTAAAACACACCTAAAATATGCATCACATTGATATTAGTTAGACCTGCCACACGGGGCGTGATTTCACGCTGAAGGAGGGAGACAGGGCTGCGTCTTCAAGGTCGCCCGCAAAAAAATGAGCCGGGGTCCATTTGTTGGCTGGCTTTCACGCTGGTAAGGTGGCCACACGGGCGTTTTTTCCCGCGGCAGGGCAGTTTGTCAGTTGCTTCTTTATATCACACGGCGTGTTTTTCCGACAATGTGACCACCCCACCTGTGAGAATTCACGTGGTTGTTTTTCCCGCAGAAGTTTGGCGTTAAAAAAACGCTCGGCCATAGCCACATTGGAGAAGATAACCGTTGAGATTGCAAACAATTGAAAACAACTCCAACTCAGTAAGTATGGGACAAGATTTTAATTTCACCCAGATATTCTGGAAAGTGTCCCATTTTTTTTTTTTAAAAAAAGGGCATTTTCGAAACCCATGGGATGCCTTCAAAAGCTTAAAATAACTGGACTACCCCAGTTAAAACAGGACGTAGGGTCACCATAACAATATACATTTTGATTTGTTGGAGAGTTAGAGCTGTGTATTTATTGGTGAACTGCAATAATGTGTTTCTTAACATTGAACTTTAAAAACCCGCGATATCCACAGTGATCACAAGAGTGATTCTTTTCTCGATTATGGACATTTTTAATGTGAGGTCTGACACTACCCTTATTAGCCGTTCTATAATCACAGTACGGACATTTATGCCGACGGTCTTTCTTATGGACAGAATTGATGTGCTGTTTCATATTTGCTTTATGAGATGCACGATAGCTGCAAAGTGGACATTTAAAGGGTTTGATCTTCATGTGAACTGCCTTAATATGCTGAGAAATATCTCCCTTTCTACCTGCTCCATGACCACAGTAGTGACATTGGTATGGTCGCTCTTGACCGTGACAATGAATATTCTTAATATGGATGTTAAGAGTGTCTTTCTTACAGAATCTACGACTGCAATGAGTGCATTTATAAGGTTTACGTCGCAGGTGAACTGCAATAATGTGTTTCTTAACATAGGACTTTGAGAACCCACGATATCCACAGTGATCACAAACGTGATTCTTTTCTCGATTATGGACTTTTCTAATGTGAGTTCTGACATCACCCTTTATAGCTGTTCTAAAAACACAATACGGACATTTATGCTGATGGTCTTTCTTATGTACAGAATTGATGTGCTCTTTCGTACGTCTTTTAGTATATGCCCGATAGCTGCAAAGTGGACATTTAAAAGGCTTGATCTTCATATGAACTGCCTTAATATGGTGAGAAAGATGTCCTTTTTCACCCGCTCTATAACCACAGTAGTGACATTGGTACGGTCGCTCTTTAAGATGAACTGTCCTCACATGTCTATCAATGTCACAAGAATTAGCAGAGCGAAAACCGCAAATCTCACATTTATAAGGTTTTATTTTCACATTCGTTTTAAAATGTACAGAATTAATATGTTTTTGCAATCTAGTCGTATCGAAAAATGCCTTTTTACAAAGAGAACATTTGGATTTTTTAATGCGTAAGTGTACCTTTTTCCAATGCCTATTCACGTCACCTTTCAAACTACCCCTGAAAGGACATTTAGGGCATTTAAATGGTTTAATTTTCGAATGAGCATATTTTGTATGAAAGTTGAAATCCTGTTCTCTAGAAAATCTATATTTACAAATACGGCATGAAAACTTTATTTTGTTAATATGTACAAAATTTATGTGTACTTTCAGATCAAATTTAGACGAACAATTAAAAACGCAGTGAAAACATTTATAAGGCATCACATCCTCATGTTTCTCAGCATAATGTTCGTGCAGGAAAAGTTTATGGCTAAATTTAAGGTTGCAATGCCGACATGTATAACCTTTAAATTCAGGATGCATTTTGGCAGCATGCAAACGGAGGGTATCAACTGAATCTGTACTGAATTTACAATGAGGACTTACTAAACAATATATTGGCTCTTTCAGTTCATTTACTTTTTTGACTTTTACAAAACAACGTTTTATGTAAGGGAGTTCACCTTCAGAGATATCTCTTTGCAATGAACTGTTATCATTATTTCCATTGCAAATTGACCCATTTTCCTCAATGCCCTCATCTCTGAAGTTAACATCTACAGGCTTGAGTACAATTTTACAACTTTTCATGTAAGCAATCTCACCTTCGGTAAAATCACTTTGCAACGAACTGCAATTGACATTTTCAGATTCCTCGACATCCTCTTTGCGGAAGTTAACATCTACAGGCCTGAGTATAATTTTACAACTTTTCATGTAAGCAATTTCACCTTCAGAGAAATCACTTTGCAACGAACTGTTACCGTTATTTTCATCACAAATTGACCTATTTTCCCTGATGTCCTCATCGCTGAAGTTAACATTTATTGGCTTGAGTTTTAATTTACAACTTTTCATGTAATCCATCATTTCACTGAAAAGCGTGTCTAAAGTTGACAAGTTCAAGATTCCATCAGATTCAGTAGAATTATCACATTCATCATTAGAAGTGCATCTAACATCAGAAGATGATTGGGCCACATCCTCATAGCATTCTTTTTTGGGTTCCTTTAATTCCACATTAATTTCATCAAATTCATCGGAAGAAGAAATCGCCTCATAAGAAGGTGATTCCATATTATCACTACTTGATGAATACGGATCACATTCTTCTTTACAGTTCACAGTTTCAACTTTGACTTTAATACTTTGGTTAATGTTAAATCTGGATGATAATCGCAAAGTACCGCCTGGAACAGATGAATACCGTTTATTAAAAGAATTCTTAAATTCATTGTCGGTTCCATTTAAACCAAACGTTTTAACTTCATCATCCTCTGATGATGAAGATGCTACATTCACTGAAATAAAGAGAAAAACATTATTAGAACATAAATATTACATATTACGTTATGATTTGTGAACCTTAGAGGATGATTATTGTGTCATTATTTTTTAAATTGACATTTTGAGGTATGAACTACATTATTGGTGCTCTTTTAACTAAATAAGAGATAACCAAGAGAGGGAGGTAACGGAAGGGATTTATGTTTGTCAATGAGAATAGAATAATTAACAACGTCCAATGCCTTATCTAAGAAAACGGCGTCTACCTGTGCTAACATAAATGCCTTTATCTCCAGTAGGAAGAAAAAGTTATGATTTTGGATTAGTTTAGAGGGACTAAAGTAAGTCTTTGCTTCACTTAACTTGAAAAGTAGGGAGAAAAAGAAGGATTGCCAACTTAATTATTTTATAAATAGTAGAGAATGAATGGCTAATTAGTGAATTTGTTAAAATCAGGTTGGCAACACTGCTTTTTTAACCTTGTATGCTATTTGCACTTATCATTATTTAAACCTGTATCTAAATATCCTTCTATTTGAGTTTAATTGCAATTCTTCTTTGTTTTTAATATTGAATCTCTGATATAAAAGTGCTAACAATTATTGTTATTTATTAAAATAATAACTTATTCAATTCAAATTACAATTATCAATAACTACAGGAGACATACAGAGAAAAATAGACCCCCGCACCGGGACTCGAACCACAGGCCTCCTATTCTCCGTACAGGCGCTCTTACCAACTGAGCTATACGGGATATTTAATATTTCGGTAGTGAGAAAACTAGCAAAAACTTAAAAAAATTTAATTTCTAATAGATGTACTAGGTACAGGTACTAATTGAGTACTTTACAATTATAAGCGTTAATTCTTGGTCTAGTTCTGTTGCCGTGAATATTTGGCTCTCTAGATTTGTAGCATAAGATTAAAAGCTTAGATTCGGGGAATATGAATCAGTTACGACAGAGAAAAATCATTCTCCCGTATAGCTCAGTTGGTAAGAGCGCCTGTACGGAAAATAGGAGGCCCGTGGTTCGAGTCCCGGTGCGGGGGTCTATTTTTCTCTGTATGTGTCCTGTAGTTATTGATAATTGTAATTTGAATTATTTAAAATTTAATCTTTCGGTAGTAAGAAAACTACCAAAAACTTATAAAAAAAATTGAATTTAAAATAATAACTAAAAACTATGGAACAGATGAAGATACATTTTCTCTCTACTGGAGATAAAATATATTGTATGCACCTCAGGAATAAAGTGCTATAACTCTTCTCGTGATAATTATTGCACTAATTATCTCCCTTGGCTGCACCTCGGGAGGTAATTAGTGTTATTAATAAGTTGAAGTCTCTTAGCTTCACCTCGGGATTTAGGGACCATAGTTCCTTCGGCATCACCTCAAGAACCACCACATTCGCTCAGGGAATAATGGCGTATGTGCATAAACTATTATTGATTATAAACAAATATAGCAAAAATTAACTCACGTCTTTGTTCTCTAGCTTGACTTCGTCAAGTACAAATATCACTTATCACAGCGGCATCCACATTCTGAGAGATATTCCCTTTTAAATCTGAAACAAAATAATAATATAATTCATGTAGTAATATTTACAACAAAGTCTGCAATTTTAAATATCTGTACCTCAGAGGCAAATTATTGTCAGCAAGTCTTAATTCAGCAATCTAATAGAGGAGCTATTTTCTATTTCTACTCACTAAGAATTGAGCAGTTTTTCGTCAAAATATACAACACTTTTACATTGTTTATCTATTTATTTACTAAGCTAATTACTAAAGGAATTTTAAATCTACCACAATTGTCTGCAAGCATAATGCAGTGCAACCAAAACAAATTAGTTTTAAAAAAATGGCATAATGTACATCAAACAGAAATGCACTCTCTTGTTATAAAAAGATGTTTTTTGAAAATATGTTTCTCTAGATTATTTCTGTGTTTGGATTGTTACACTCAAAAAAACTGCAAAGTTTGACATATACAGGGTGACTGGCGTTATAAGTGAAAAAATGAAGTGGGTTGTTCTACGCCTCAGTGGCTACAAAAAACACTATATAAACCATGGGTCAAATCTTTACCGTTTTTCCGAAAAATTAAATTTGATGATTTTTTTTAAGGTCGCATGCCTTTGCTCATAAAAACACTAATTGCTCCAAAAGTATAAAAGCTAGAACAAAATTTTTGGTTTCGTTGTAAAGCTGGCAAAATTTCCTATAAGAAAAAAGTAATTTTCATTTTCGTTTTTTCAAATTACATGACAAAAAATGTATACAAATTTTATTTTTAAGAAAAAATCAAAAAATATTTTGTCTTTGTGGTTCCATGACAGGATAGAACCGAGATTAAACTGTTCGGACATCAGGAAAAACTTCCTTATTTCCTAAATTTTCGATTAATATTAATATCATTATCTATTCATAAGGTGGAATTTTTAGTAAACTTCGCTGAAAGTAAAAAAAGAAACATGTTTATTGTTGTTTTTGTTGAAATATAGGTGAATATACTAAACCAGCCTTGCTTTTTTTAATGTTTTTAATTATTTACTCACCTGTAAGTAACATTTGTATACATTTTTTGTCATGTAATTTGGGGGAATGAAAATGAAAATTACACTTTTCTTATAGGAAATTTTGCCAGCTTTACAACAAAACCAAAAATTTTGTTCTAGCTTTTATACTTTTGGAGCAATTAGGGTTTTTATGAGCAAAGGTATGCGACCTTAAAAAAATCATCAAATTTAATTTTTCGGAAAAACGGTTAAGATTTGACCCATGGTTTATATAGTGTTTTTTGTAGCCCCTGATGCGTAGAACAACCCACTTCATTTTTTCACATATAACGCCAGTCACCCTGTATATGTGTTGGTAATTTCAGAGATAAGGTGTGTAAATGAAAAACAGACAAATAGAGGATATAAGGATTTCTGGTTCTGCCTTCAGACCCTAAATCAGTAGAAACACATAACTAAGCAGATCACATCCTGTTTTATTCTACTAATAATCTTTGCATTTACCTGTCAATTATATAATAAATATCTTACCAATGAGTTCAGATTCTACCAATATATCCAATAATAGAGGATCAGTCTCAGACATATTGGCTAAAAAAATAAAATAAAATACAATTTCTATACAATTTGAAGAATTAAATAGTCCAGGAAATAGCGTGCAAAGAAATTTCTGAGTAACATCACGCTAAAATTTTGGTAACAAGTCAACTACTTAACACAAGTAACTTCAAGTCAAGTACTTAACATGTGATCAGATAAGTTTGTCTGTGGGATATGGCTAGGTAATAGACATTTGAAAAAACAAATCGGTGGAGAGCTCCGACCATTATGGTGGACAATGTTAAATTAGTTGTAAATTTAAAATCTAGTTGACGCTATAGTTTGTCAATTGATAAGTTAGGTATTGAAATATTTCTCTAAATCAAAGTGGTCATCTATCAGGTAGGAGAGTAACATCAACTTGATTTTCAGTCTACTACAGAAACTTTGATTTACAGTATCACAGAAATCACATTGTCCATCATTATGGGTAGAACACGGCCTTTCCCCACTGTTTTGCTATTTCCAAATGCCTATTAGCAAAGCTATACCTCGCAGACGAACTTAACCGACCACATATTCTTAAAAGTCACCAAAAGATTAATCTATGATGATATTACTGATTAAAAAATTCTAAATGTAGAACGTTATTTAAATTCAAATCTAACGATATAAGCCGTTTTCCCGGGAAAATAAATCTGATTTTAAAACAAAAAGTAAACAACCACCTGTTGAATCCTTTTTAAATAATATAAACAGCCGTCTTATCCATACATAATATAATTCATATTGAAGTAGAATTAGTAAAAAAATACTTACTTTTCTTTTAATTTCAACTTGAGACAACACTTTTCTGTAAGGAAAACAGCCACAAAAATATCTAATAAAGACACCATAACACGTACAATCCGAATTTACCTAACACAAGAATACTTGAGTAAGAAAGTATAAGTTAAGCAATTCTCTTTTATATCGTTTGATAAAACCATGCTATACAAAATTAACTCGTAGTAAATAACTAAACATTTCAATTATACACATTTCTTATTTATCAATTATAAGATCGTTTAAAAAAAATATTCAGAATTCAGAGTAAATGATTTCCTATTCTACAGAGAGACAAGGTCAATAACCTTAAATGAAAACAATAAAATATCCAGACTAATTCTTACTAGTGAAAAACAATTATTGCTGGTTTAGTATAACTCTTATGAGGAATCTACACTATTTTGATAGTTGAAATGAATAGCAATCCACAGCTAGTGATTCAAGCCATTAATATCTAGTCTTAGAGATATAAAATTAAAGTTTTGTCTGTACATTGGCCGGAATTGAAAAAAAAATTTTGGATTTCATTTCATACATTCTGAAAACTGAATCCGGCCTTTAACTTTTTTCTTTCTTTTCGTGTATGTAAATAATTCCGACTTCATAGGTGCAAAACTAGCTAAACGAAATCCATTAATTTGTTTTCAGAGGTAAGCGGTGAGTGTGAGCACAAACATGTTGTGCATATAACATAGTGTGTGTTAGGCTTGGTTTTATCGAAACATATTGAATAGAACCAAAGTTAATAACAATGTTATTAATAAAATTGTCGAACTGGACTAAAACCCAAAAGAAAAAAAAAAATGTTATTAATAAAATAAAGTATAAAAAAAAAAAATAAAATAGGTTGACAAAACCTACTGACTGGCTAATTGAAATGTTTTGGTAACACCTGAGACATGCGGTTTTTTACCTTGGGTTTAAAATTGGCCCAAATTCCGACTGGAAAATTAGAAAGTAAAAAATTATAAGTTTACCCCCATTAAAAAATTAAAGATATTGGACGCATCTTTAAAGGGACCTTAGTGCGGCTAAAGTTTAGTGGGTCAATCCAACAGACAGTCTAAGTTGATTATTTCAGGACCATCTCATAAAGTTACTAAAACACTATTGGCCCGTAACAGGGGCACTTGTCATCTTATGACTGGATTATAACCAATCACTGTCGTCTCAACGGACACTTGTAGCTGCTAGGCTTGGTTGAAAGTCCCACCTACCAGCTGTGTGGAGAGGAAGATGAAACTCCTATTCACCTACTAAGCTGCTGCCCAGTGTTGGCTCATCTTAGATGGCAAACCTTTGGATTGCCAATTCTTCTTCTAGCAGAGTTTAAGGGACTGGCTCTAAACAGACTCCTGACTTTTTGTGAGTCTGTCAGTCTGTTCAGACTATAGATGAATCAGGGAGAGAATTCTTTACTACTCCAGGTTTGCTCAATGGACCAACCTAAGCGGTTGATGATTGTTCAATGACTTCCCAGTCTAATTGGTTTTGACTGTTTCTTAACATCTCATTAATTTTATCTTTTTTGTAAGCATTATGTTATTTATTACTACGTTACTTAATATTGATTGGCTGTTTTTTGTATGTATAATATATAAAAATATACTCCAAACTACGATTTGGAGAGTTTTATATTCTTAGAAATAGAATGAATGCTGTATAACATATTCCTGATTTTATTTCAAGACAGAAGGCTTTGGAAACAAAACTACTATTTAGGTATTCTATTTAATTGCTAGGCCTACATGATATGATAGGAAACGTAGCCACTAATACCTAGCATGAGCCCCGAACAGAGCGTGAGATGAAGACTAGTTATTGCTATATTTTCATACAGGATTAAAAATGTTTTAAAAATTTGATCCGGCTGAATAGATGTTAGACTTAAAACAATTTAAAATAGGTTTTCATACTGTTTCTAATCCTCCACGAAAAACTAACATGGAACACAGGGTTTCATATTTAGCTGTCGTTATCCCTTTCTTTTTAATAATAGTAGGTATGAATAATAATTCATTCTTATAATATATTGCTCTTGAGTTTACAGATGCATCGTGATCACATTAAAGAATAAAATCCACCTACGTCTCCGCATTAAAATATTTCTAGACAGAAATCTATTTTAAAGTTCTGGCAATAGAATAATAAAAATAAAAGCACAATAGGGTCCTGAAAACCAATTTTTTAAAAGATTCACTTTTAAATCGTTTTATCTCAGGTGATATTATTGAAACCCGTCACAGACGTACATTCTCATTTGGAAGCCATGTTGAGTGGGTTAAGGGACTTGATAGTTAAATTTTAAGCACAAAGAGATTTGATCTTTAAAAAGATCAATTGGCTGGGTACGTTCTCTAATCATGTTGATTACCAGTCCGGCACATTCAACCTTTGCATTCTATGGCAGGTCTAGATGGTCTTTAATATCCAAGATCAAATTAGAACTTCAGTGCATTGCTTCGAAATACAGTATTTGAGGAAATTTTCTAGAGAAGCTAACTTGCTGATACTTCTTTAGGTTGTTACTCCCCTATGATTTTTTTAGAATATAAATACAATTGACTACATAACTATTAAGACAAAGATATGTTTAGTCCACTGTACTTTAGATTGTCACTCCCCTGTGTTTTTTTTATAAAGGGAGTAACAATCTAAAGAAGTGCTACTTGCACAGTTAGTAAACAGAGCATTAGAGGTTGTTATTGTTTTAACAATTTTGTGGAGAGGTGTCTGTTCTTATTATTGTATTGACGTCAGCTTCACTTGCGCACTTATTCATCACGTGAGGGAATAGCTTGGGTCTTGTGTCTGTCTGTACATTCAAATTTTTGGGACTTATTGTACTTTGAAACATATTGTAAGGAATGGTGTCTTTTGGTAAATCTAACTATAACTAAAATTGTTATATTCAAACCACATGGAGGAAAACTGGCAAAAAATGAAAAGTGGAATTATGATGGAATCCCAATAGAAATTGTCAAAAGTTATAATTACTTAGGTGTGACCTTAACCTCTACCCTGAACTTTAAAACGCATCTTAATNCATGGAACAATCTAACAATTATTAACAAGGAAACACTTAAGAATACTTTAAGGCACTTTATTGCTGTGGGGTTCAGTTTAGGACACTTACAGTTTCTCGCTATATCAGTCGCTATATATCTGTGGCTTGCAACAACAACAACCAATGTCCATAATTGCAGTTTTGAGAAAAGTTGATCACAATCATGAATTGTCTGCAATCTTTATATTGTTTGGCTGTAATGTGAAAAATATAGCTAAGAAACTTGACATGGTAAGAGCTAAGTTTGTACTCAGGCTCATAAAAATCACATTGTCTACCAAAAAGGGCGGGACAAGGCCGCTCTCCACCGGTTTGTTTTTTTCAAATGTCTATTGCCAAGCTATGTCCCGCAGACAAGCTTAGCCGACCCACATTCTCTTAAAAGGCAACAAGACATTTATTTACACACAAAATTCTAGCTTGATGTTAGTCAGACACTTTTTTGCATGCTATCTCCTGGACTATATTAATATATTAAATATAATTACACAAATTTCACAATAAAAACAAATATTAACATGTACAATCTATTTGTTAATTAGTTCAGTGGTTGTGTTCAGTGGGGTACCAAGGCGGTGCTCCGGGTGCCACAAGCCTAGGGGGTGTCATTGTGGCAGAAATAAAAAATTGGGTATGGGGTACCTCGGAACTTTCCCTCACTTTGGAGGCCACTACACTAAAGTGGCCTCTCCTGCTGGTATGGCTCTAGCATTGGTCGGGGTCAGTACTTGGATGGGTGACCGTTTTGAACCAACTAATTTATTATCATTCTTAAAAAAACAAAACAAATAAAAAAAACAAAAAAAAAAACTAATAAATAATTATATTCGCTTATAACTTTAAACTAATTAATGGAATTCCATCGGTTTTTTTATTTTGTTCCTTAATTTTTTCCGGTTTCAACGATACACTATTTGTCAATAACGTATTTATACTTTCGGTATTATTAACCGTCAAAGTTTCAAAATTCAAAAATCTATAACTTCAAAATGAAAATTCGCAAATTTATTTGACATACAGAGAGGTAAATTCGAACAAAATTTTAACTCGATTAGACCCCTTTTCGATTTTGTTAAATTTTTGGTGACTCAGCAAACTGGGTTCAAGAATGTGGAAAAAATTATTTTCCGGGCGGCACTACCAGGGGCGGACTGGCCCACCGGCCCCCGGGCCGGTGCGCCCTCACAGTGACGGATCTGGGGGGGGGGGGGGCTGCCCTGGCGCAGCGCCGGG
>KZ654576.1:90169-108250 GCA_001010745.2 Gerris buenoi
GGGGGGGAGGCTAAATAAATTGTAAATTTAAGGAACTTTTACTCTACTGGTCTCAAATTTAATAACGAAAGAGTATGAGTAATCTCAGACCAAGGTCCCCAAGATCAATCTTGTGATCTACTTGGAATATTCTCAATTTAGGAATAAAATTATTTAAACGTAGGAAAGTCTATGTTTCAATACATTTCTTCCAATGAGGTGAAGTAAGGTAATTAAATTTATATAATAAATAAATTTCATGCTGTAAATCTTTGGTTAATTAAATTAGCTTTTCTCTCTGTCTGGGGTTCTACGTACAACATGAATTAAAAAGTCACCAGCGATTCGCAGATTATAGATTGAAACAAACATTCAGAATGCCAAGATCATTTATCTGGATGCACTTTCTTAATATGGACTTTAAGAGAGTCTTTCCTACCGAATCTACGACTGCATTGAGTGCATTTATAAGGTTTACGTCGCAGGTGAACTGCACTAATGTGATTCTTAACAAGGGTCTTTGAGAACCCACGATATCCACAGTGATCACAAGAGTGATTCTTTTCTCGATTATGGACATTTTTGATGTGAGGTCTGAGACTACTCTTTATAGCCGTTCTATAATCACAGTACGGACATTTATACCGACGGTCTTTCTTATGGACAGAATTGATGTGCTGTTTTGTATGTCCTTTATGAGATGCACGATAGCTGCAAAGTGGACATTTAAAGGGCTTGATCTTCATATGAACAGCCTTAATATGGTGAGAAATATCTCCCTTTGCACCTGCTCGATAAACACAGTAGTGACATTGATACGGTCGTTCTTGACCGCAACAATGAATAAACTTAATATGGCCTTTAAGAGTGTCTTTCCTAGCGAATCTACGACTGCAATGAGTGCATTTATAGGGTTTACGAAGCAAATGAACTTCACTAATGTGCTTCCTAATAGCGTACTTTGAAGTGCCACAACGTCCGCAGTGATCACACACGTGTTTCTTTTCTTGATTATGGACCATTCTGATGTGAGTGTCGACTCTACTCTTTATAGCTGCTCTATAATTACAGTGCGGACATTTATGTGGACGTTCTTTTTCATGGACTGAGATAATATGGACTCTAATAGCATCATTACGAGCTGCACGATAGCTGCAAAGTGAACATTTAAAGGGCTTGATCTTCATATGAACCTCCTTAATGTGGTGAGAAAGCTGTCCCTTTTCACCCACTCGAAGACCACAGTAGTGACATTGGTACGGTCGTTCTTTGCGATGAACTGTCCTCACATGTCTATCAATGTCACAAGAATTAGCAGAGCGAAAACCGCAAATCTCACATTTATAAGGTTTTATTTTCACATTCGTTTTAAAATGTACAGAATTAATATGCTTTTGCAATCCAGTCGTATCGAAAAATGCCTTTTTACAAAGAGAACATTTGAATTTTTTAATTTGTAAATGTACCTTTTTCCAATGCCTATCCACTGCACCTTTGTAAGTACCTGTGAAAGGACATTTAGGGCATTTAAATGGTTTAGTTTTCAAATGAGCATATTTTGTATGAAAGTTGAAATCCTGTTCTCTAGAAAATCTAGATTTACAAATACGACATGTAAACTTTTTTTTGTTAAAATGTACAAAATTTATGTGAACTTTCAGATCAAATTTAGACGAACAATAAAATAAGCAATGAAAACATTTATAAGGCATCACATCCTCATGTTTCTCAGCATAATGTTCATGTAAGAAAAGTTTGTGGCTGAATTTAAGGTTGCAATGCCGACATGTATAACCTTTAAATTCAGCATGCATTTTGGCAGCATGCAGACGAAGGGTATCGACTGAATTCGTACTGAATTTACAATAGGAGCATACTAAACAATATACTGGCTCTTTCAGTTCATTTACTTTTTTGACTTTTACAAAACAACGTTTCATGTAAGGGAATTCACCTTCAGAGATATCTCTTTGCAATGAACTGTTATCAATATTTCCATCACAAATTGGCCAATTTTCCTTAGTGACCTCATCGCAGAAATTTACATCTACGGGCTTGAGTACAATTCTACAACTTTTCATGTAAGCAATTTCACTTTCAGAAAAATCACTTTGCAAGAAACTGTAATTATCATTTTCATATTCCTTGGCATCTTCTTTGCTAGAGGAAACATCTACAGGCTTGAGTACAATTTTACAACTTTTCATGTAAGCAATTTCACCTTCAGAGAAATCACTTTGCAACAAACTGTTGCTGTTATTTTCATCGTTATTGTCCTCATCACCGAAGTTAACATCTATAGGCTTGAGTTCTAATTTACAACTTTTCATGTAATCCATCATTTCACTGAAAAGTGTGTCCAAAGTTGACAAGTTCAAGATTCCATCAGATGCAGTAGAATTATCACATTCATCATTAGAAGTGCATCTAACATCGGAAGATGATTGGGCCGCATCCTCATAGCATTCTTTTTTGGGTTCCTTTAATTCCACATTAGTTTCATCAAATTCATCAGAAGAAGAAATCGCCTCATTAGAAGGTGATTCTAAATTATCACTACTTGATGAAGATGTATCACATTCTTCTTTACAATTCACAGTTTCAACTTTGACTTTAATACTTTGGTTAAGGTTAAATCTGGATGATAATCGCAAACTACCGCCTGGAACAGATGAATACCGTTTATTAAAATAATTTTTAAATTCATTGTTGGTTCCTTCAAAACCAGTCGGTTCAACTTCATCATCTTCTGATGATGATGTAGTTATCATTTTATCATCAGAGGATGATGGAATGATGTAATTGCGTGATGAATCCTTAATATCCATTTTAATTGTTACATTCACTGAAATAAAGAGAAAAACATGATTAGAAAATAAATATTACATTATGATTTGTAAACCTTAGAGGATGATTATTGTGTCATTATTTTGAAATTTATGAACTATATTATTGGTGTAATATTGTAACTCTTTTAGAACTAAATAAGAGATAGCCAATGTAAAATGAAGAAAGTTCTCAAGTAAAATGAGAGAGAAAATAAGGACTGCCAACTTAATTATTTTATAAATAGTAGAAAATGAATGGCTAATTAGCAGAGACCTTCAAATTCCTTTTTGCCATGGCTCCTTACTAAAATGCCACATTTTGCCTATTTTTTGGTAAAAAAGCCACATTTTGGTGATTTTCGGTATAATGCCACACTTATTTGGGCCAAATTCTGAGTATTAAAAAAACATAATATTCTACGGGGTTCTGCAACAACCCATAAAACCAGGTAAAATATGTCCTTGCAGCGCAGGATTCCAAGGTGCTGAGGATTCCCCAAGTGATGTTAGTGTAGTGACACACTTCGTCATCCGGGTAGCGCCACTTGAGTGTTGAGAACCACTAAGGAGAATAGAATGCAAAGGTGGCGCGACCCGCCGGGTAGCACTACTCGGTCCACCGTCCCACTGTCTAGCTGCCACACAAGGTGGCGCAACCTGGTCAGCCCATTGTTTTCAATTGAACCCGTCAGACGTTGTCACCCAAGTCACTGCCACTTAGCCCCCACTCCTTCAATAAAATCTAGGGGAAATTAAATCAGGGTACACTGTAGAAATTGATACAGGGTACACTGTATGAATCAAACTAGTATTATTTTTGTCTAAAATTATTCGATGAACCCAAAAACGCCTTTTATCCTTTTTTTTACGAACATAATGATATGCATGCACAGCTGTCTTCTCCGGGTCCAATTCTAGACTGCCTCAAAACAGTAAAAACTCGGGTGGCACAAGACAGGTGACGGAAGCAAGTTGCATCAACAAAGTGGCACGCACTAATTACCTCGGGAGGTAATTAGTGACGATTATACGATAATTAGTGACTGTTTCCTGTAGTTAATAATAATTATAATTTGATTTAAATTAAAATTTAAACATTCCGTAGTATGGATACTACCAAAATCGTAAAAAATGAATTGGTAATTAGTGTTGTTAATAAGTTGAATTCTCTTAGCTTCGCCTTGGGATTTAGGGACCATAGTTCCAGAACCCCCATATTCGCTCAGGGAATAATGGAATAGGTGCATGAATAACTATTATTGATTATAAACCAAATATAGTAAAAATGAACTCACGTCTTTGTTCTCTAGTTTGACTCCGTGAAGTACAAATATCACTTATCACAGCGGCATCCACATTCTGAGAAATATTCCCTTTTAAATCTAAAACAAAATAATAATATAATTCATGTAGTAATAGTTACAACAAAATCTGCAGTTTTAAATATCTGTACCCTCAGAGGCAAATTATAGTTAAGTCTTATTTCAGCAATTTTATTGGGGACTTATTTTCTATTTCTACTCACTAAGAATTGAGCAGTTTTTCTTCAAAATATACAACACTTTTACATTAATTATCTATTTATTTACTAAGCCAAAGGAATTTTAAATCTTTACCACAAAAGCTGGCCATACACGGACGGTCTTTCATTTCGAAAATCACGGCGTCTTTCCTAATCATTTCTAAAAGCTCGTGTGTTAGTGTACTGTATCACACGCCATGAAAATACGGGAAATGATTTGACAAACGATTCGCGAAAAATATTCTTCTGATTATCATCTGCGTTAGTGGGCGTTAACACAAGAGAGGAAAACGGGAAGAGATTCGCCCCACGCCACGTTGGCGAACAACTTGTGACGCCAAATGACACGATAAAATAAGGTTTTCTCCCATACACCAACGTTTTTCCTTTCAAATGATAACGCGCTATATCCTCCCTTATTCTTTCACGTGTCCTCTCCCGTTTCCGCATGACACGATTTACCAAAGGAAAAACTTACGGGGTAAATTTATCTCCACACTTTCCATTCCTCTTTCCTCTCCCGTTTGCACATGCCACGATTTTCGGAATGAAAGAGCGTCCGTGTATGGCCAGCTAATTGTCTGCAAGCATAATGCAGTGCAACCAAAACAAATTAGTTTAAAAAAAAAAAAAAAATGGCATAAAGTACATTAAATAAAAATGCACTCTCTTGTATTGAAAGGATGTTTTTTAAGGTTTCTCTAGATTATTTCTGTGTTTGGATTGTTACACTCAAAATAACTGCAAAGTTTGACATACATATATGTGTTGGTAATTTCAGAGATAAGATGGGTAAATGACAAACAGACAGACAAATACAGGATATAAGGATTTCTGGTTCTGCCTTCAGACCCTATACATGTCAGTAGAAACATAAAACTAAGTAGGAGAGATGCTGTTTTATTCTACTAATAATCTTTGCATTTAGCTGTCAATTATATAATAAATATAAATATCTTACAAATGAGTTCAGATTCTATATTTCCAATGCTAGAGGATCACTAAGACATATTGGCTAAAAAAAAGAAAACAAAATACAATTTAAAGAATTAAATGATCTAGGAAATAGTGTGCAATAAACCAGGAAATAGCGTGCAAAAAAAAGTGTCAGACAAATATTCCTGATAAAATTCTGAGAACAAGTCAACTACCTAACATGTGATCAGATAAGTTTGTCTGCGCGATATAGCCAGGCAATAGACATTTGGAAAAAACAAATTGGTAAAAGCACCGCCCATTATGGTAGACAACGTTAAGTTTGTTGTAAATTTTAAATTAGTTAGTAGACTGAAAATCTAGTTGATGTTACAGTTTGTCAATTAATAAATTAGTTATGCAAATATTTATCTAAATCAAAGAGAACACCTATTATGTAGGAGAGTAACATCAACTTGATTTTCAGTCAACTAACTAAATTTGTACCCAGTATCACATTGTCCATTATTATGGGTAGAACATGGCCTCTCCCCACTGTTATGCTATTTTCAAATGCCTATTAGCAAAGCTATACCTCGCAGACAAACTTAACCGACCACATATTCTTAAAAGTCACCAAAAGATTAATCTATGATGATATTACTGATTAAAAAATTCTAAATGTAGAACGTTATTTAAATTCAAATCTAACGATTTAAGCCGTTTTCCCGGGAAAATAAATCTGATTTTAAAACAAAAAGTAAACAACCACCTGTTGAATCCTTTTTAAATAATATAAGCATCCGTCTTATCCATACATAATATAATTCATATTGAAGTAGAATTAGTAAAAAAATACTTACTTTTCTTTTAATTTCAACTTCAGATAAGATAACACTTTTCTGTAAGGAAAACAGCCACAAAAACAACTAACAAAGACATCAATATCACAGAATACGTGAGTAAGAAAGTATAAGTTAAGTAATTCTCTTTTATATCGTTTGATAAAACCATGCTAAACAAAATTAACTCGTATCAAATAAATAAACATTCCAATTATAAACATTTCTTCTTTATCAATAGCAGTAAGATCGTTTAAAAAATATTCAGAATTCAGAGTAAATGATTTCCTATTCTACAGAGAGACAAGGTCAATAACCTTAAATGAAAACAATAAAATATCCAGGCTAATTCTTACTAGTGAAAAGTAATTATTGCTGGTTTAGTATATCTCTTATGAGGAATCTACACTATTTTACTACGTTTTTATTAGCTTGCTTTCTTGTTTGTTTGTTATTTGTCCAGTACAAATCTTGCAATCGATTTTTAACTAACTTCCCGAGTAGCTAGACATTTGAAACTTTTAGAATAGCTCAGAACACAATGACAATGCATTATTTTAATACTTTTAGCCATCTTTCAGCAGAATTTAATTAGTTTTCAGCAAATTTTACTTGGTGGAAAGTTAGTTCGGAAAAAAATCCGCAAGTTATTTTATTTGTTTCGACATGAGCCATGGCGGTTTTGACATTTTGATGGATTTCCAATTAATGATTTAGGGCAGAAAATTTAAAAATGAAGTATATTAAAAGGTTCTTTTTATCTTGTAATTATTGATAGTTGAAATGAATAGCAATCCACAGCTAGTGATTCAAGCCATTAATATCTACTCGTATAGATATAAAATTAAAGTTTTATCTGTACATTGGTCAGAATTTAAAAAAAAAATGGATTTAATTTCTTTCATTCTGAAAACCAAACCGGGCATAAACTTTTTTTTTTTTTTGTATGTATATAAGTCCGACTTTATAAGCGCAAAACTAGCTAAATGCTTAATTTGTTTTTAGAGGTAAGCGGTGAGCACAAACAGGTTGCGCATTGTTGTAGGCTAGGTTTTATTGACAAATATTAAATTTAAAAAATAAATTTAGAAATATTAGAACCAGTCATTACCTTTTTTTAAAAAAAAAAATTATTTTGACATAAATATATTGATGTGACAAAACCCACTGTATTGCTAATCAAAATGTTTGTGTACTTCTAGAACACCCGAGACACGCTGTTTTTTGCATTTGGTCGGAAATTGGACCAAACCGAATGGAAAATCGGAAAGTTAAATGAAAGCTTACCCCTTAAAAAAATTAAAGATATCAGACGCAATTTTAAAGTGTTTTAGGAGGCTTAAAAGGCTTATTGCGGCTAAAAGTAAGTTTATAGTGGTTCAATCCAACAGACAGTCTAAGTTGTTTATTTCAGGACCATTTCATAGTTACTAAAACACTATTGTCCCGCAACAGGGGCACTTGTCATCTTATGACTGGATTTATAACCGGTCACCGTCGTCTCAACAGACTGTGGTATCTCCACATATATGTAAATTTTATGTGTTGAACCTTTTAAAATGTTGCATTGTATATTTGTTGGTGAACCTGTTATATATTAATTTATTCTAGGAGTTCATTTTAAATTTAGCGCCAGAATTTGTTACATTATATGTAAATCTCTTTTTAGGGAATCCAGTTAAGTTGGCTAGCCTGTTTTGAAAAAGTACGCGTTCTGACGTCATAATTAGTGGGGGAAATGTTATATATTGAGAATCGATGTTTAACGGTTACTTTTCCAGCAGATTCGAAGGCGAAAGTTTCTTTCTGGGTAGTCCGTCTGGAGGGACGAGAAAATCTCTGTAAATCGCCATTTATGTAGTTTTAAGTTTCTTAATTAACAAAATGTTTCTTTGTTAACTCAGTCTTCACAGTTTAAAATTTTACCTTAAATTATTTTACTCTTCAATGAGAATGTCCCTGCTTGCTGATTTATATCAGTCAAATCTTCATGGCACAAGTTTTTACCAACCTTTTTAAAAAAACTTTACTTCAACTTTATTTCAACGAGTCACTAGAATCTTGAGCAAAATTATGCTCATCTCTCTACTCATCTTTCTAAAGTCAAGTCAATCATTTTGACTAAATCAGCAGTCGAGTCGTCATAGATCGTCGTTTGAACAAATTTAAGATTTAAAATTAAAATTTTCATGTAGCTAGACTTACTCCATATTTTAGCACGTTAACCAAAGTTCAACCTGAGAATCTCGACCACATGGTCACATTTAATAAAATTTTATTTTAATGTTAAATGGGATAAATAGGAAATATCAAGTTATGTAAAAAAGGTTCACATAAAGTCACATACATTTTGTGTATAAAAAANACGGTGTCCGAATCAGCGATCCTCATCATCGCAGGGGTTGTACCGATAGACCTACTAGCAAAGGAAAGAAAAAAGATTGGACAGACCAACAAGGAGGCTAAAAAAGCAGCGAGACACGAAGCACGTGCAGAGTCCATGGTGGAGTGGGAAGAACGCTGACGGAACGCGGCCACAGGAAGATGGACTTTTAGAATGATCAAGGAGCTCCCTCTGTGGTACAACAGAAACCACGGGGAGACCAACTTTTTTCTAACCCAGATGCTGACATGTCATGGCTGCTTTCGCGCCTACCTTTATAAGATGGGAAAAGTGGACACTCCATCATGCTTCCACTGTGGCCACGAGAAAGATGACGCCGAGCNAACTAATTTGATGTTTATTTAATAAAAGTAACTGTTTGTATCGAGTTTTTTTGTGAAAATCAATGAGTGATTTAAGTGATTATGAAGAATATGAGGAGAATAATACGCCTTCCGAAATAATTAATTCGGCACAAAATACAACTAACGAATTGATGTCATCTTTATCAAAAGAGAAATACTGAAACTGAAATACGAGCTTACATACAGGAAGTTTATTATTATTTTCTGCATTTATTATTAAAATCTAACAATTGTAGATAAAGTACGGTACGCTACTCGTTCGAAAATGGCATTTTGCATTGCTCGTTTATATGCATTTACTACCCTTGCTATCGCTCGGGTGTAAACTCCACACTCGCAAGCAAAATGCTACTTTCCACACTCGACTCGTAATGTACTATTAAATGTTTGGAGGGACAGGATCAATGAATTAAAAATAAACATCATAATCTAGAATGAAAACAACTAAATATCCAGGTTAACCATTTACTAGTGGAGAGTAAGTATTGCTGTAGTAGAGCACTAATGAGAAATCAACACCCTTATTATATTTTCTACATATTTAGATTTAAAGATAGTTGAAATTAATAGCAATCCACAGCTAGTGTGATTCAAGACATCCCTAGCTATATTTAAACTAAGATATTTTTATAAAGGATTAAAAACGTTTTAAAAACTTGATCCGGTTGTATAGATGTTGGACTCAAAACAATAGATTTGTTGCAACACTTCAAACTGGTTTGGAACTGTCCGACGCATGCGCATCGGACCACATTTGAAAATTTTGCTAATACACATGCGTCGTACAGTTTAAAACTAGTTTGAGGTGTGGTTGGAACAAACCTAATATAAAATAGGGTTTCACACTAAGGGTGCGTTCGGAAACACTAACCGGTCATTCTCTCGGTCGACCGGCTGTTTGTTGTGGTAANGAAGATAGTAAAGAATAATAATATATGCACATCTTGATTATTAAAAGTGAACAATAGATGTTTTTGTTTAAAAAAATATATAATAATAATTATAATTAATTCTTATGACCGAAGAAACCCTTTTAGTAACTTGCTGGCAAGTACTTGACGGGATTTTTATGTACATTGTGGCTAGACAATTATAGATTATTATAAATATAACCACCAGTGTGATTTTATAATAAAGTGTGTACAAAACTAACATATATTACGTACATGAGAGGTAAGATAGCTGATAAGGAGTACATTTAGGAAAAAAAACTATTTCAACAGTAGAAATATTTCTACCCTTATTGAAAGGTCATCTTCAGTCTTATTTATTTAAAATAATTCAAATCAGTTCAACAATTGAATAATGATAACTTATTAATTATATATTTTACATTTCTTATTAATCCTAGATATTAACAATTATTAATTAATTAATCCTAAATTAACAATTATGTTTAACTTTTCAAATTATGCATATTTACAATAGTTATTGAAGAGTCAATTTAATTCTACTACCTCCGACAGAGACGGAGATTGTCGATGAATTATTGGCACAAGGTTCATAACTTTAAAATTTTAATGTTAATACATAATGGAAATCATAACATAAACAACATAATATCACAAAACAATAAGTTAGTTTCAATAAAAGTTAGTTAACATTGTAAATAACAATAAAACAATCATTTAAAAACATAAATATGATAAAAGTTCTAAGCTGTATATGTGGTAACTTCCTGGGGTTGGAACATTGTTCCTTTAGGATTTCTGTAAGTTACCCTCGATGGCACACTATGGATATTATCTAATTTTACTAAAACTTAGTTTTACTTACAAGTAGGTTAAAAAATAAATAAATAATTTGAAATTAAATGTTACATCTTCTGACAATATTATGTAGACATCAAAAAAATTCTTTCTATAAAAGTAGCGATGAATTTCTTATCACTGTCTAAGTAACTGATCACTTGTAAGAATGCGGGGTGGTTCCCTTCCCTTACTACTAGCCGCTGATCTACTACTATACCCATTATCTATCAACTCATCATGATGCATGATTATCTATTTTTTCAATATTCAATCAAGACACATTTTTTATTAAAACTACTATACGCTCGCTTCAATGATAGAGCCACGCGATGCCTAGTGTACACTTTTGTCATATTTTCATTTAGAATCTTTTCAAAATTGATCTTTGTCCAGTTTTCCAAAAATTAAGAGATTTAATAGTGGTATGACATGGTCCAGTTAAAAAAGTAAGGTTTCTAACATAATTCCCTCAACACATAAACATTGTTTGTACTTATTTATTTTACAATGTTCTGATACTTTTATAATATACATTTAGATAGTGTACTTCTTTATTAATATTTTAGTCACTTAGGTCTTAATTTTTGTATACAACCCGGGCTGCGCCGGGTACTTCAGCTAGTTGAATAGATAAAGTTTGATTTTTTCCTCGGCCTAAAATTCCAATTTTAAATTTTAAGTCCATGTTTACATGAGCGTTGCGTGTGAACACTTGGACGGATAACGTTGTCCAACGAACTCATCCTGGGCATTGGTAAAATGAACATGTCTACCAAATTTCATTAAATTCGGTCAAGAATTACTCAAGTTATCGTCGGACGTTTCATATTTCGCGGACACACAGACCGACAGACAAACAGAAAAGAGACCAAAAATGATCCCTGATGTCTGAAACGGATTTCTGTCTTGGAATTTTTAAAATCGGAGGCACAAAACTTTTTCGTTCTCAAAAGTGAACACAATGCTTCCGTTACCTTCAGTAAGCTCGGAAGCAAAATCATTTATCTGAATGCACTTTCTTTATATGGATGTTAAGAGTGCCTTTCCTACTGTATCGATGTCTGCAATGAGTGCATTTATAAGGTTTACGAAGCAGGTGAACTGCAATAATGTGATCCTTAACCAGGAACTTTGAGAACCCGCGATATCCACAGTGATCACAAGAGTGATTCTTTTCTTGATTATGGACATTTTTAATGTGAGATCTGACATAACTCTTTACAGCCGCTCTATAATCACAGTACGGACATTTATGCCGACGGTCTTTCTTATGGACAGAATTGATGTGCTGTTTTGTATGTCCTTTATTATATGCACAATAGCTGCAAAGTGGACATTTAAAGGGCTTGATCTTCATATGAACTGCCTTAATATGGGCAGAGAGACAACCCTTTACACTCGCTCGATAAACACAGTAGTGACATTGGTATGGTCGCTCTTGACCGTGACAATGAATATTCTTAATATGGACTTTAAGAGAGTTTTTCTGACTGTATCTACGACTGCATTGAGTGCATTTATAAGGTTTATGAAGCAGGTGAACTTTCCTAATGTGATTCTTAACATGGGCCTTTGAGAACCCCCGATATCCACAGTGATCACAAGAGTGATTCTTTTCTCGAATATGGACCGTTTTAATGTGATTTGTGACACTACCCTTTACTGTCGCTCTATAATCACATTGCGGACATTTATGCAGGCGTTCTTTTTTATGGACTGCAGTAATATGGATTTCAATCGTACTTTTACTAGATGCCCGATAGCTGCAAAGTGAACATATAAAGGGCTTGATCTTCATATGAACTGACTTAATATGGTGAGAAAGAGAACTCTTTTCACCCGCTCTATAACCACAGTAGTGACATTGGTACGGTCGCTCTTTGCGATGAACCCACCTCATATGGTTATTCGTGTGAGAAGAAGTAGCCGAACGATAATCGCAAATCTCACATTTAAAAGGTTTTATTTTCATGAGCGTATTATGTACAGAATTAATATGATTATGCAATTCACCCTTATTAAAAAATGCCTTTTTACAAAGAGAACATTTGAATTTTTTAATTTTTAAATGTACCCTTTTCAAATGGCTATTAAGAGCACCTTTGTGACAACCTTTATAAGGACATTTAGGGCATTTAAATGCTTTGATTTTCAAATGAACATACTTTATATGATCCTTTAAACTACTTTCTCTAAAATATCTAGATTTACAAACATGACATTTAAATTTCTTTTTCCTCATATGTACAACATTGATGTGAACTTTCAGCTCAATTTTAGATAAAAAATTAAATTTGCAATGAAAACATTTATAAGGCCTCACATCATCATGTTTCTCAGCGTAATGTTCACGCAAGAAATGTTTATTGCTTAATCTATGGTTGCAATACCGACATAAATAACCTTTAAATTGAGGATGCATTTTGGCAGCATGCAAACGAAGGGTATCAACTGAATTCGTACTAAATTCACAATAGGAACATACTAAATCCTTTGGCTCTTTAGATTCATTTAATTTTTTGAGTTTTACAAAACAACTTTTCATATAAAGGAGTTCGCCTTCGGAGATATCTCTTTGCATTGAATAGTTATCGTTATTTTCATTGCAATTTGACCAATTTTCCTCCGTGCCCTCATCGCTGAAGTTAACATCTAGAGGCTTGATTTCTAGTTTACAACTTTTCATGTAATCCATCGTTTCACTGAAAAGTGTGTCCAAAGTTGACAAGTTCAAGACTCCATCAGATTCAGTAGAATCATCACAATTACCATTAGAAGTGCATCTAACATCGGAAGATGATTGGGCCGCATCCTCATACCATTCTTTTTTGGGTTCCTTCAATTCCACTTTAGTTTCATCAAATTTGATCGAGGAAGAAATTGCATCATTAGAAGGTGATTCTATATTATCACTACTTGATGAAGATGGGTCACATTCTTCTTTACAGTTCACAGTTTCAACTTCGATTTTAATATTTTGGTTAACGTTCAAACTGGAAGATAATTGAAAAGTACCGCCTGAAAGAGATGAATACTGTATATTAAAAGAATTCTTAAATTCATCGTCGGTTTTATTAAAACCAATCGGTTTAACTTCATCTTCCTCTGATGATGAAGTTAAATCATTAGAGGATGATGGAATGATGTAATTGAGTGGTGAATCCTTAATATCCTTTTTAATCGCTTCATTCACTGAAATAAAAATAAAAACACGATTAGAACATAAATATTAATAAGTTGGTTGTTTTGACTGAGATTTTGTGGAAATCAAACATAATGAATGGTTTGTATCACTTGTTAAAAGAAATATCAACACTGTACTATTATAAAATATAAGTTTATCAGTCTTTACCACAATATTTAAATTTAATTATAAATCAGACCGGTTTCAGCCTCTAAAATACTAAGATGATGTATAAAGTATGACGGCTGTCGTCAGTTCAGTGCCTTATATTTATAGACTGACGAGAAGGTACAAGTGTTAGTACAAGGTGGCAAGTGTTTAGGACATAAGGTCGGGAGGGGTGTGGGGTACATGGAAAAACAGGTGTGAGGGGTTTCCAATCGGATTAAGAGCTAGGGCCAAGCTCTAGGTCTAGGAGTGTAAAGGAAGTATAAATATGTACAGAGAATTAGACAACATGAAAATTACAGGTTTGAATAATAATGACTAAACTTAAGTTATACAATGTTTACTAGAATCTAAGAAAGGTGATGCTCTAAACATATCTCAATAAGACAAATAATAATAAATGTAAATGAGTAAGTAACATTGTGTTTGGGCGTTTAAAGGAGTGGACTGTAGTTTAGAAATAAGTTGATTTAACACAGTAAATTTTGATTATAATTGTATTAAAAAACTGGTTGAACAAAACAAGATTAGCAGAACATGAGATGAGATGCGATATGCGAAGTGAACTGTACAAGAACTTAGGGAAGACTCAAAGGAAAAAAAAGGAGCTACCAGAACGAGGAGGATCGACACTAGCGAAATCTAGTGTATAAAAACTAATGTAATAAAATAAATCAGTGGAGGAGTCCGGGGACTGCTGCCACCTGGGAGCAACTCTACAAACTAACTTGACATAGCGTCAACAAACATTAAAGATAATAAACTTTATTTAACCTAATTGTACGGATAGAAAGCCTTATGAGAGTAAGTGTAATAAATGCTATGAGTTGATGAAGCTGACAACTGTTATTAATAAAGATAAGGAACTGTGTTGTGTTAAAGAAGAGAGTGAGTGAAGTGTTTATTATTATAAGGGTTTGATTAGTATGGAGTTATTCAGGTTGGTTCTTTCATAAAAGCAATCAATGTCGGTATTACTTAGGGCTCTGTGGATTTCAAAGTTTTCTAATGAACCCATTTTTTTGCCTTTTTCGCAAATATGAATAAGTTCGTAACTTTGNTCACTGATGTGTTCGTCGTTAAAAGTATATTTTTCCTTAATAAGTACTATCTAACATCTAACAACTACAGTTTAATATAAATATTTTTGTGTATTTATTTTAAGAAATAAATTGTACACTACACATAAAAAATCGGTTGGAGAAAACTCAGACAAGCTTTCTCATTCTCATATACAAGTTAATAATTTCATGGCCCAGTGTGTCCATTTATTAGTTTTCGTTTTCGTTGGCACATTTAATTATTATTGAACATTTTATTAAAATATATAAAAAAATAACTTAAGAAGGGAATTGAACCCAGCCTCTCTCCCTCCGCGTTTAAAGCCATTTCCTCAGGAACTAGAACTAGAGGACCCGGGAAAAGGCTTATATATCGCTAGGTTCATATTAAAATGGACGAAATTTTAGAATTTTTATAATCTAAAATCTAAATCGTCCAAATTGTTTTAAAAAAAAATTCACGTTTTTCAGAGTTTTTGGGGGCTAGCTCCTCTAAATATGGAGGTAAAATTGATTTTTCGATTTCGCCTTGGGGTATGATTTTTCTGAACATTTTTCGTCAAAATCGGNTAACTGATCACTTGTTCAGTAAGTATGTATACATCGCTATTGTTCTTAATTCTCATGTAACTGAATTGATTACACGATATTAAGTCATTATTTTACAGGAAATTTGTTTTAATGTATCTCTCTGTTATTTTAGATGAGTTAGATGTTAGGAAATCTAAAGAAATAGTCCTTAAAAGGCTTAAAATGTATCAATATCAGGTAAGAGATCATCTACGATTACAATGCTTCTTTTTATGTATTTCGAACAATTTCATACTTTTATCTTGAAACAAACATTCAGAACAGCTAAAAGATCATTTATCTCGATGCATTCCCTTCATATGGATGTTAAGAGTGTCTTTCCTACCGAATCTACGACTGCAAAGAGTGCACTTATAAGGTTTAAGGTGCAAATGAACTTCACTAATGTGATTCTTAACATGGGCCTTTATAAACCCACGATATCCACAGTGATCACAAGAGTGATTCTTTTCTCGATTATGGGTCATTCGAATGTGTGTTGTAATTGTACCCTTTATAGCCGCTCTAAAATCACAGTGGGGACATTTATGCCGACGATCTTTTTTATGGACTGCAGTAATATGGACTTTAATCATTCCTTTACGAGATGCACAATAGCTGCAAAGTGGACACTTAAAGGGCTTGATCTTCATATGAACTGCATTAATATGCAAAGAAAGATGTCTCTTATCACCTGCTCGATAAACACAGTAGTGACATTGGTACGGACGCTCTTTGCGATGAACATTCCTCATATGAATATCCATGATACGAGAAAAAGCGGAACAATAACCACAAATCTCACATTTAAAAGGTTTTATTTTCATGGACGTATTATCATGTACAGAATTAATATGTTTACGCAAATCGGACATACTGAATAATGCCTTTTTACAAAGAGAACATTTGAATTTTTTAATTTTTAAATGTACCCTTTTCAAATGGCTATTAAGAGCACTTTTGTGACAACCTGTGAAAGGACATTTGGGGCATTTAAACGGTTTAATAGCTTTCAAATGAGTATACTTTATATGAGAGTTTAGCCCCTTTTCATAAGTAAATCTAGAATTACAAATATGACATTTAAATCGTTTTTTCTTCATATGTTCAACATTGATGTGAACTTTCAGATCGACTTTAGATATACAACTCACTTTGCAATGAAAACATTTATAAGGCCTCACATCCTCATGTTTCTCAGCATAATGTTCGAGCAGGAAAAGTTTATGGCTGAATTTAAGGTTGCAATGCCGACAGAAGAAACCTCTAAATTCAGCATTCATTTTGGCAGCATGCGGACGAAGGGTATCGATAGAATGTTTACTGAATTTGCAATGGGGACGAACAATATTCTTTGGTTCTTTCGATTCATTTAATTTTTTAACTTTTACAAAACAACGTTTAGTGTCGGTGAGTTCACCTTCGCAGATATCACTTTGCTGCGAACTGTTGTCGTTAGTTTCATCGCAAATTGACCCGTTTTCCTCATCACACTCATCGCTGAAGTTAACATCTACGGGTTTGAGTACAATTCTACAACTTTTCATGTAAGCAATTTCACCTTCAGAAAAATCACTTTTCAACAAACTGCAATCATCATCTTTATCACAAATTGACCGATATTCCTTGACATCTTTGCTGGAGTTTACATCTACAGGCTTGAGTATAATTTTACAACTTTTCGTTGTAAAATTACAACGAACACCCTCGGGGATATCACTTTGTAATGAACTGTTACCGTTATTTTTATCGCAAATTGACCAATTTTCTTTGATGTCCTCACCGCTGAAGTTAACATCTATTGGCTTGATTTCTAGTTTACAACTTTTCATGTAATCCATCATTTCACTGAAAAGTGTGTCTAAAGTTGACAAGTTCAAAATTCCATCAGATTCAGTAGAATTGTCACATTCACCACTAGAAGTGCATCTAACATCGGAAGATGATTGGGCCGCATCCTCATACAATTCTTTTTTGGGTTCCTTCAATTCCACATTAGTTTCAACGAATTCATCTGAAGAAGAAATCGCCTCATTAGAAGGAGATTCTATATTATCATCACTTGATGAAGATGGATCACATTCTTCTTTACAGTTCACAGTTTCAACTTCGATTTTAATATTTTGATTAACATTAAATCTGGAAGACAATTGAAAAGTATTGCCTGAAAGAGATGAATACTGTATATTAAAAGAATTCTTAAATTCATCGTCGGTTTCATTAAAACCATTCGGTTTAACTTCATCATCAGAGGATGATACAATAATGTAATTGAGTGATGAATCCTTAATATCCTTTTTAATCGCTTCATTCACTGAAATAAAAATAAAAACACGATTAGAACATAAATATTAATTATAATTTGTGCAACCTTAGAGGATGATTATTATATCGCTATTTTTTCAAATTGACATTTTGAGGTATGAACTACATTATTGGTGCAATATTGTAACTCTTTAAGAACTAAATGAAGAGATAACAATTTTAAAATGTTGTATATTTTGAAGAAATAG
>KZ654576.1:126220-157338 GCA_001010745.2 Gerris buenoi
GATTTAACATGATCGGGTGTTCACCCAGTGGTGGCACTCCGTAACATTATTATGCATATGTATTTGCATATACATTGTTTAGATAGTGTACATTATAATTTTCTTCAGTTGATTCTTAGAAGATCTCTTGGCCATGTTCTTTTCAGTCTTCTGGGTGGGTTTGAAGGTATATGAGGTGAGGAAAGGGCGTGAACAAGAGGGTTGTTGTGGGGTTCAAGTTTTTTGTGGAAATTTTTATATCTGTATTTAGTAAGATCGCTCACAAAAGGTACTTTTAGGTCTTTATGGATGATGATGTTTGGAACATAGAAAGGAAGATGGGACAGTTTTCTTAGGATTTTTGACTGTAGAGACTGCAGACGGTGAAAATTTGAAGGTTTTGTGGAACCCCAGATTTCAATGCCATATGACTTGTTGTTAAGTCACCAATTAACAACAATTCTTTGCCACAACTTGATTCCATAAATTTACAAAGAGCTGCAAAGTCCTCGTCCCACTGAGTCTGCGAGCCACCGCTGAGATACACCGCCACGATATTCAATAAATAAGAAGAGTNGGATAGTACGTGCCCCCACTTTGAGGTTAGGTGATAAAATCCCTAAAATGAAACCTGTGATAAAATCCTTAATTAAGTGTACCCTTGAATTTTCAATAGTTGCTCCGCACCGCCTCGCAGTGCTCCGCTCATTTTCTGAAGAAAAACAACCCTCCTGCATATAAACCAGGTAGAGGTCCAACTCGAAGAAATTTTGAGGGCACGTACAATCCGAAATAGCCCATATTTCATATGTTAATCCTGTTTTTAAAACTTAAGTTTCACTTCTAATGCGTGAGTCTCATATATATATATATTTTGGGCTGAATTGCAGGAGATGATACGGTCGAGAATCGCTTGGCGGCACAACTTTGTTTAATTTATACACTTGAGAGATAATATTCCTTTGTCAAACATTACATTTGTATGATATAAACATTTGAGAAATTATATATGTATGATTTATTCNTAGATTATTATTAGATAAGAGGTAGCGGTAAGGTTCTAGACAACGAGAATGCTACTATAATTTTATAATTTTTGAAATTAATATACATAAAGGGGAGGGATAGTAGAATTTGGAATTAGGATGTCTTGACATCGATAATGTTGGAGTTAACTAAATTTTTATTGAATTAATATAATATAAGGATCTTTTTCCTTTATTAATTATGTTATCTATCTCTTTTCTTCCTTAGAACAATATAACAATTAATTTTGGACATTGTATTTCGACAAACATTAAACTGATTTAATAATAACAGGCTAACAGGTTTTTTTTATAAAGATACACAAGTAACTTTACGGTTGGTTGATTCCCAGCTCTTCGCGGTTCGTTGTTTTTTTCCGATTCCGGGTAGAATGGAAATTGACGTCAACTTACACGGTATGCAAGAGCAGTGTAGAGGGTGGGGCGACGGTGGGACACAGGGCGAGAGTAAAGCGGCCGCAGTGACCTTGGTGTCAACTGGGTCTGTCCGTTGACTTGATTACACGTCATATATGACCATAAACATTAATTTTATCCCACTGACCTTGCAGTCTAAGTAAATAAACCGGGGGAGCCTCATCGCATTTGGGCAATGTTCTTTGTCGACAGACATCCGTCACATGATTATTTATGGAAAATATAGAACACGAGGGCAAGGACGAGGGCGACAACCCTCATTAATCGGGGGCAGTGGCCTTGACGTGTCTTTGCAGGGGTGATGCAGGAGCCATTTCCGGTAACCTTCGAGTGTCCTTGTAGGGTCAGCGACCAGGCTGGTCCAGGGCTCCAGTGTTTTTCCTCATCCTTTGACACTGGTAACTTTTAAACATATAATTATATACACAATACAGTTAATACAATAAGTGTGTTTATTTCAAATCAACATACATTGATTTTATTTAATTTCTTGTAGATACCTACTACTTCATGGTACATCTTGAGTATCGTGAAGTAGAACAAGGGTTAATTGGTCTTGTTGCCACAATGGAGACGATAGTGAATCATTCGCAGTTAATTGAAGTATATTTGCCATTTAGATGGTCGATAATCTTTCCGCCGGATTTCATTATTTTATATAATTTAAATCCGGTGTACATGGCGTATACTACAATAACCGCGGATGTTACGACCATCCACTTCGAAAGGAGAAGAGAGTTCCAGGTCGAGGAATAGGTATGTCATTGTTACTTACTGACTTTACCCTAACATATTGCTCTTTTTTAGACTTCTTTGTTATAGACTAACATTATCTATTCAGATTATAACTTTGTATTTTTATCCTCCTAGTCTTCTGTATAATTAAATTAGCGGAAATATCGAATACTAGGTCGAGGGCGAGGTCGAGGGCTAGGTCGAGGGCGACAGCCCTCATTAATCAGGGGTTGTGACCTTGACGTGTCGTTAGAGGATGCGGGGGTGACATAGGTGTCATTTCCGGTGACCTTCGAGTGTCCTTGTAGGGTCAAAAACCCGATGCTCTAGGGCTCCAGTGTTTGCCTCATCCTTTTTTCTCTACTATAACAAAAAAAAAAAAAAAAAAATGTCGTATTTTCTAAAGAAAGCTCTCAAATAAAATGAGACGCAATAATGTACCTCTGAGGTACAGATTTACAAATTTAACAAGAAAGAGGTTTAGTTTAAAAACCAAACAACGTCTTCACACAGTATAATTGAATATTATGAACTAGGTGTTATTATGTTTTTTATAGCCTTATTCAGCTGCAGAGCGGCCACAAATAAGTGCTTAAAAGAAGTTAAAACCAGATCAGAACTTCATTCTGATTCTACTTCATCATAGCGAAGTTCACTAAAAAGCCATTTAGTTTCTTTTTAAGGGTTTACTGGTAGACACAAGTTCACTAAAAAGCCATTTAGTTTCTTTTCAAGGGTTTACAGGTAGACACAAGTTCACTAAAAAGCCATTTAGTTTCTTTTCAAGGGTTTACAGGTAGACACAAGTTCACTAAAAAGCCATTTAGTTTCTTTTCAAGGGTTTACAGGTAGACACAAGTTCACTAAAAAGCCATTTAGTTTCTTTTCAAGGGTTTACAGGTAGACACTGTTTTCTTAGATCTTAGTAAGGCTTCGGACCTTGATAATAATTCCATTCTCATTGACAAACTTAAATCCCTTCCATTATCTCCTTCTTTTCTATACCTCATCGACAGCACAAGGGTCATTAGAAGAACAATTTAATTATCTGTCCAGACTTACGTTATTTGTAGAATCACCATTGTTACTTTATTTGGGTGATTCTCAAACTAGGGGCAATAATTGTGTCCCAATGTAGTATTTCACCAGGATGTTTCTTATCTTCTCAGTTTTTCTCTGTTTTAGCTTAAAATTACCATAATTAACAAATCACACAGAAAAAAAAAAATATTATGAAGTCATATTTATTGTAATATGGATAGTTGAAAATTCAAACATAATGCAATTATGTAATTACCGTATTTGTCCCAAAATAAGATATTATCCAAAATAGTTGTCTCATGCTAAGTGTACAACATAAAGTTGTCAAACAGGTGCGTAACTTTATTCGTGTAATTACCGTATCTGAATTTAAATCATTATTATAAAATACTATATTTATGAAACCAGGCTTATTTTTTAGCCCTTATATTGCTGTTAAAGGAAATAACATGGATATTTGTGTAGTGTTATTTATTTGGCTATAATTTAATATTCAATGATCAAATGTAATTACCGTACTAAAAAATGTGTAATTACCGTAACTGTAAATAAAATTACGGTAATGGTCTTTCGGTGGTTACCGTGTCTCAAAGGATGTACGTCCCAAATTTTCCCTCTTAAAACAAGAGCAAAGTTGCCCGTAGTTTGAGAATCACCCATTTCCCTTCATTCATTAAATTTTTTTTCCTCCAGAAGGGAGAAAACATTAACATTCCAGCCTAGTTTATAGGGAGGAATTAATCCCATTATAGCCTAGTTGTGAAAATCAGGGAGCAAAGAAAAAATCAAAGTGGAAAGTAAAAATATCTCTTCTACTTGAGCCTATGGGCAATTGCTACATGTAATATGCCTGCACTATACTATTACATTGTTAATTTTTAAGAACTTAGTATAGTAGGCACATCTATTTTGATCCTGCTAGAGTGAAAGCCTGTATTGATTATAAACTAAATATATCAAAAATTAACTCACGTCTTTGTTCTCTAGTTTGACTCCGTGAAGTACAAATATCACTTATCACAGCGGCATCCACATTATGAGGAGTATTCCCTTTTAAATCTGAAACAAAATAATAATATAATTTAAGAATAGCTATTTTCTATCTCTACTCACTAAAGGCTAAGAATTGAGCAGTTTTTCTTCAAAATATTGAACATTTTTACATTGAGTATCTATTAATTTACTAAGGCAAAGAAATTTTAAATCTTTACTCCAATTATCTGCAAGCATAATGTAGTGTAACCACAAAAAATTAGTTTAAAAACAAAATTATCCATCTATATTATTAAAAAAGTTTTGTTAACAAACGAGTTCAGTGAGAGTGCAATACAAAACCTGTGTGAAAGAGCGCGACAGGAGAAAAGAGGGTGCTTGAAAGTGACATACTAAACTCTGGGTAGAAAGAGTAAGGGTGATTAGAGGGTTAAGGAAGAACTTGAAACTTGTATATAGGAATGTCGGAGAGACAAAGAAGGTAGATAGTAGTGGGTCTACACCCACCAGCTAGCCACTGTTCTACACTACACTATACCCACTCATTTTCACCTCACCCTTCTCATTCCATAACAACTATACACACACCTTGCAAAAAAAAAAATAAAAAAATCGCTAAATCAGTCTTTCTCAGGAATTTCTCAACTGTTCNCCCCCACTATTCAGCCACTCTCCTACACTATACTCACGCATCTTCACCTCACCCTTTTCATTCCATAACTATGCACACACCTTGTAAAAATTGCTAAATCAGTCTTTCTCAGGAATTTTTTCAACAGTCCTTTTCAGTACTTTCTATAGCTAACGTGATATTTTACAGCATGTGTGTTTTTGTCAACATTGAAAAGAAACATGAGATCAATTTTAATACTTCACTTTAGAGTGCCTCAACATGGCAGCGGCCGCTTTTCAGGGGTTGACGAGCGAAGCGAGTAGGGGGCGGAGCCCCCTAGTTTACATTAAAATTATACCAAAATGCACTCTCTTGTTTTGAAAGGATGTTTTTTAAGGTTTCTCTAGATTATTTCTGTGTTTGGGTTGATACACTCAAAATAACTGCTTGGTTTGACAGATAATGTGTTGGTAATTTCAGAGATAAGATGGGTAAATGACAAACAGACAGACAAATACAGGATATAAGGATTTCTGGTTCTGCCTTCAGACACTAAACATGTCAGTAGAAACACATGACTAAGTAGAACAGATCCTGTTTTATTCCTACTAATAATGTTTGCATTTAGCTGTCAATTGTATAATAAATATAAATATCTTACCAATGAGTTCAGATTCTACATCCAATGCTAGAGGATCTACATCAGGATCTTGATTATATATAATTGCTAAATTTCTATCCGTCTCAGACATATTGGCTGAAAAAAATAAATAAATAATAATAATTAAGTCAAATACAGCTCATATAAAATTTCAAGTATTAGATAGTCCAGGAGATAGAGTGCAAAAAAGTGTCTGACTAACATCAAGCTAAAATTTTGTGAACAAGTTAATCTTTTAGTACTTTATAATAACATTAGGACAGATAACTTTATCTGCGGGACGTAGCTTGGCAGTAGAGGTTATAAAACAACGGTGGAGAACACCGCCCATTATGGTAGAAAATGATTTTCACAATCCTTGATATAAAATTAGTCAGTAGACAATAATCAAGTTGATATTAGATTACCAATTGATAATTTAGTTATTCGAACATCACTCAAAAGCAAAGTGGTCACCTATCACAAACACATGGGGGTCACAAACAAATTTTGTACCCAGTATCACGAAAATCACATTGTCCATCATAATGGGTAGGACATGACCGCAACCTACAGGTTAGTTATATTCAAATGCAAATTTAATTTCGGAAACTAGATTTTTCCTGGAAAAAACGGCTTTTATTGTTAGATTCGTATTTAATCGGTCTACGTTTGAAAAATTTATAATAAAAGTAAGCCAAACCGATTTTGAGAAAAATATACATGTTTTACTAAGTTTCTCGATTTTAGGTAAAGCCTANTATGAAATACTCGAGCCAGATACTACAAACCAACCTAGCGTTTCGCATAATACTATCAACTCTGAACATGCTATTGACACCGTCGTCAGACCAGACAGACGGAGCAAGTACGTGGAACGATTTCTCTTAACTCCCAGAAGACGAAAACTCATCCAACTATCAATTTCAACCCATCCAGGACGAAGACCAGGACGAGGAGTTTTTGAAGAATTGGTGAGTCAACCCCCTTTCCTGATTGTTGCTCTTGATCAGTTAATAACTGAGACCTCTTGGCGTATATCTTTTGTATGTCTAGAAATTAAACACTGGAACATACCACACGAGTTATTTGTTGAGGCTTTCGAGAAAGAAAGCTCTAGCATATTAGACGTGTGCGTCTGTGCATCTTGTTTTCTGTCAATTCCTCCCAATTTATTTTTTAATTATTATTCGCAAATTTACAATAGTTTTGAACACAAAGCGTTAACAGTTAAAAGCATAACATATCAATATTTATATCTTAGACAAAAACACAAGTGCGACAATTGTGACCATGTGTGTATGTTAATTTATAAAAGTACAGATTGCGACGATTGTACCAATCGTCTACAACCTGTGTTTAATTATATAGAGACCCATAATATTACTTATTCAAGTCAATTTCAAAATTAACTTTTTTGATAAATCCAATTTGTAAGTTGGATATTTAATTTGTTTTAATTTTCTANTATTTTATATGGGAACTAACTAATGTAACAACGGGACAGCATGGACCCTCTGTAGTGGCAACATTAGTGGAGAACGAGCAGATTTTCGATGTCTTCTTACCAAGAAGATTCGTCGCACAATTGTCAGAAGAGGTCACAACATACTATAATAGATCACCGCATCTATATTTAATATTCAAAGGAATGCGAGGAACATCCTTCTGGTTAGAATTTACAGAAGGCGTACAGCTATTAAATTTATAATAATGTATTTTTTCACTCTCAACGGTTTATAATGTCAAACATAAATAAATAAATAGGGATAAAACTTGTGTCTTTATTTTAACTATGATAATAAGCATACCTATTTCCTTTATTTTTTTAGATAAACTATAGCGACCAGATGAACGTGATATATATAATAGGTCACTGCATCTCTATTTAGTATGCAAAGGGTGCGAGTGCAATGCAAATACTAGTTCTATCAATCAATTAAATTTGTTTTTTAAGAAACCTACCTATGCACAAGAGTCGTGCTAAGCTAATCTTCTACTATCTTTATCTCACTTGTTTATTAACCTCGATCTCTCTCCCTCCCGGATATAGCCGACCCTGACCTCATCCAGTATTTTTTCCATTTTGAATACTCCCCACTTTACTTCTTCCCCTCGCAGTACTCTCCCTCCACCGATCTGTATTTTCATCCGATGTCTCGACTTTAGTCCATTGTATTCTATCAAACATGGAACACCTTCAGTTAGAGTGGACATTTCTGCTATAGTCTATGAAAAAGTGCGTTGTAGTCGGATTGACTAAAAAGTCAGCTGCAGTGTTAGCTATCCGTTGTTTAGACGTATCGTCGTGTTTTTTCTTGACAATGTCGGATTGGTCACTGGTGATGCAGAGGGAAGATGAGCTGAGACAATTTATAAAGAACTGCGAAAACTCAAAGAAAAGGAAGGCTGAACCATGTCAGGATGTTATAATAAGTGGCAAGCATCTTCTTTTACATTTACATCGGCCTACTCGTTCAATCCAAGCAGACTTGTCGTACTGTCCCTCTTGGATTGATACTTTGTTATCAAGAAAACCGGAGTTTGTAACTTTGTCTGCTATGGAGACCTTGTCCTTACTGGATAAGATCCCTCAAATCAAAATCGCGCTGGATCTAATTATTCAGCTAAGGACAAACGAAAAAGAACCAACAGCTCCTGTTCAACTGGTCGCTACGGACATCAATGAAGACGACTTCAATCTTGATGAACTTTTAAGATTAAATGTGTAACGTTGATTTTACAGCCTGTGTCAGCAATAACAAGGTTAATTAACATTCATTTGTTCATCAACCATGGAGGAGTTAGCAGCTATTCGTCTTTGCCCTAATATCAACGTTATCAAAAGGAATACTCAGTCATCAAATTAGACGATCCGGCTGCTCACATATTTAACTCAAGCTAACGCAATTCGTTACCTCAAGGAAAGTTCGAAGATATGTAAGAAACGTATCTATTATGAAGGCCTCAATAGCCACTATTCTGCTTGCATATGGAGTGATCCTGACTGTCAATGCGGACCGGATACATGCATCTGCTGCTATTTTGGTAAGGCGCTTTTCAAAATCCAAAAAGGTTTGGAGGAATTATATCCGACTGAGCAAACAGCTTCCCCCTCCACTTAACCGACCAGCTTTAAAAGCCGCAGTCTCCGCTCTGCCAGCATCAGTCTCATTCTAGAAACCAACCTATTACCATCAAATCACTATGTGTTTGTGCAAGAATCTCAATGAAGCCGCTTACTTTAGGCGCCGCATTTAACTTCAAGATCTTGTCGAAAATGAATCTTATTTATACAAGCATTCCAACTAGAGCATAACGAAAAATATGGTGCCGGACTANAAATAAAATAATAATGTAAACCAACAAAAAAGAGTAAGAAATAAACTTTAAAGTGATTTTTCCACATTTTAACTTTTTGTGACATAACATGTTCATCCACTTAGCTCTTCAATTATGAGGACTCCTTGAAGGAGATTATGCTGCCGCGGGCGGTTCACCCTCTGATTCCATTTATATTTATTCCTGCTTATAATTATATTCCATTTTTTATTTTATCAATATTTGACAAACCATTTTGTAAAAGATTATCTATACGAATGCTGTAGTCATTATATTTTTTATCTGTTTCCTATTATATTTTACCCACTTATGGTAAAAAATGTTTAGAATTTATATCTTGTATAAAAAACAAATAGAGAGAGAAATCTATGCAGTTTTATGATGTCGTTAAAAGTGAAATCAAGTACAGAATTTATATCTTATAGAAAGTACAAATAGAGAAATCTATGCAGTTCCTGCTCCTACTCCTACCGATGGTGGTTGTTTTAGGTTGCGGACTTTATATTAATATAGTAGGGGATATTACGGGGTATATAGTCTTCAAACACCAGGCACCTTACTCAATTCCATCAATAGCTGTTGAGGAGCACCAAGAAGAGGACGAATACCCCGAACATCAGGTATTTCAACAATTTGCCCATTTACCTCCATTAATTATTGACTCACTAACATCTAATCTTGCTAACGCAGACATCTGGNCTATCAACTCTGCACATGCTATTGACACAGTCGTTAGACCAGACAGACGGAGCAAGTACGTGGAACGATTTCTCAGAGCTCCAAGAAGACGAAAACTCATCCACGACATCGTTCCAGTCCGATCTACTGACGAACTTCGTCAGTTGCGTTCTAGATTTGAAGACATCGGAGACAGATACGGAGGAGACGGAACCATCATCATCTCATTCCACAACGCACCACAATTCCAACACTTCCACGTCTGGCATGACTGCAGTTGGACAAGTAATCAATGCAGATGTACATGGATTCAAGGACTCCCAATTAAACGGCGAAGACCTGGAAACAGTATTTGAATCATTGCTTCCATAAATGTTTTTTAATATTATATGTTATTAAATTTTTATTAAAAAGCGCTTTGAATTGAGATAATACCCTCTTCATCATTGCAAGGAAATTCATTTCTAGCTAGTTTGCTTCGATTAGACCTTAAGTCTGGTCTACATTCTTTTTTATGTTGTTTCAATGCATTTTTACTACGAAATGTTGATTTACAGTTAATGCACAATATGTTTTTACATATCAAGATATGTTTTTTAAGGATGTCCTTTCGACTCATTGATCTACTACATTTTGGGCAAAGTAGTTTTAAATTGATGCATTTAGTTTTTAGATGGCGTGTTAAATTGTCCTTTCGAGCACAAAGGAGCGATTCTACTTTAGAAACCTGTTTTTAATAACTCCGGGAACTTGAGTTCACCTAAGGTAGTTGGCCTTAAAAGGTTAATAAGCATTTTTTATGCATTCGTCCAAACTCGTTCTAGTCTGAAAAATCGAGACCTAACATAAGATCCAATCTTTTAATCAAGCATTCTTTCCAGGTTTTATATATTTGTTAAGATATGAAATCTTTGTACTCTCGTTCTCTTAAATTTAGGAATGCAATGTAAACAGATAATAATCTTAACTAATACATCCAAATAAAACTCATATAGGTAAACAAGGAGGGTTGCTGTGCTTTCGGATACCCTGTTTCAGCTACCTTTCCAAGGTCATTCCACCCTGGCGACAAAAATAGGAACTAGAGTCCGGATCATCTCTAGTTACATCCAGGTGTCATATTGTTACCGGATGCGGACTCTAGTTCCTATTTTTGTCGCCAGGGTGGAATGACCTTGGAAAGGTAGCTGAAACAGGGTATCCGAAAGCACAGCAACCCTCCTTTTTTACCTATATGAGTAGGCTAGTTGTTCGGAGTGAACTGGTTTCCTATGGGAAAAGCAGGCTGTATTTATACTCGATTTGAATCCTTAACGAAAGCATGCCACCTTAGTACAGTCAGAGCTGATCTCGACACTCCTTAAAATCAAGTTTTCACCTTGTGTACGTCAGAGGCACAGGAGATCTCAACACTCCTTAAAAAACACGCATCCACCTCGTGGTTGAAAGAGCCCCCTCTGCACTCCTTAAAGTCATGCATCTACATCGTGTTCGCTGGTGTTCATGCGTAACACATCGAGTAGGTTGCTTTAGTTAAAGGATCAGAGCTCTGCATAAATACAGCTCGAGTTTTGGGTAAACTTCAGTCAGAATTTAACATCAATACAGAAAACATCAACCTTTCAACATGTCTTCATTCTCCGACCTCCTCAACAAATCGTTGACATACAACCAGAGAATTAGCATAAAAGATCTCATTAAAGGTAATATAGTTTAAGTTAAAAAATCAGAATCAAATAACAAGTTTATTAATAAATATAAAATAGAGTATGATATAAGTTTGAAACAGTAGAATTAAATAGAAAATAATAGTTATATTTTATAAAAATTGAATATAAAATAATATTTTTATTTATAAAATTAAATAGAATATGATATAGCTTTGTAATGCATTATATTAAATATATAATTAATCAAAACTTTTTATCGACGCTTACAAGATTAAAATCGGAACGAGTCACTATCATATACTAATCAGTTTATTATTATTTATTTAGACAAGCCTTACTTCATGTTAAAAATGAAGTACCTGGCAAAGAGTCGCTATGGAGAGTCCTTAGTGGCGACACTAAGGATGGATGAAGAAGAAGGTGGTGGCAGTAAGGACGTTTTCTTGCCGCAGAGAGTGATGACAGTCATCACAGAAGAGGCCGTCGTAACATACAATGAAAAGCCGGACCTCCAACTAGTATTCAAAGGACTATCCGAGGAGGATGGAAAAACATTCGACGTTGAATTTAGAAGAGTTTAAATTTTTGTCATTATTTTTGCATTTAACAAATTTAAATTTAAAATTAAACTGCATTATTATTTTATTGTATTACCTAATATCAAGAAAGTATAGCTATGTACAATGTAGCACCCAATATGCTGTTAAAATTCAAAGGAATGAAGGGAAATACTGCTGACATTTCATTTAGTGACGTCGAAACGAATACTCTCACAACGCAGAATGGACCTGAAGAAAATTCAAAACCAGTACGATCAGCATCGGCACCTCCATTTACATTAACTAACATGTATAAGGCTTTGTAAAAGTAATGAATTATTAGAGAATATAATAAATATTTTATTAAAAAAATATTGTGTTGACTTTTATTTTTAATTTGACCTTTAAGATAAAGTATTAAAATATAAATTGTCACTGGGAGGGAGGAGCCACATTGGCCATTAGCGATCGAGGCGGAACCGCCATCAGTAGGACGTTACCACCTCCCAGCGAATATTCTTGTATAACAAGACCAATTTATGATAAGAATATATTACTTAAAAGGATACACTCTGCGAAATCTACTGAAGACAACATAGCCAAACAGTGGGCAAAACATGGAGGCAGGGTAAGTATTACTTTTTTTTTAGAGCTGGCCACCCTCGAANTGTTGAGGAGCACCAAGAAGAGGACGAATACCCCGAACATCAGGTATTTCAACAATTTGCCCATTTACCTCCATTAATTATTGACTCACTAACATCCAATCTTGCTAACGCAGACATCTGGCGTGTGTCATTTATTTGTTTCACTTAGAGTTTTTTTTTAAATTCCCCGTGAGTTATTCTTATTAACCCTAGGTGATACTTGTCATCACTCTAGAGTTAAAGTTTGTATAGACTGTGAAAACACTATTATTCCTGATGATTTAATTTTATATAACAACGAAATTAAATATAAAACTGGTCACAAAGTAATTCCGTTAGACAATTTTAGATCGCGATTTGATGAACTAATAGTGCCCTGCTACAATTGTGAAGCAGATATTGTCCTTTGGTATAAATCAGAGGACTGTGACCACTGCACTAATAGTTTGCTCCGTCCTTTTTTTGATTGCTGTGATTATCACAATATTACAATTACTTCCCAATTCCGATAATTAATTATTATTATTTATTTTTTTTTTTATATATTTATTTCACGATAATATTAGAGAGAAAAAAAAGATATTAGTAGAGTGAAGGTTGTATGATGAAGGTTGTAGTAGATATTAACTAATCAAGACACACATCATATGGTTTCATTTTATGTAAATATTAATTCAAAATGAATAATATGAAAATATAGAATCGTCCTTGGCTTTAATGATCTAAATTACCCTTAGCTTTTATTATACATTCTAATTCAACATGTTTATTTTGACCTGTCAATTATTTTTCATTTTGAATTGCATTGTTACATTTGTAATAGACTCAGTTTTGTTTATGTAAGTCAAGCAAATATTAATAACATTATTTCATTTGTAGATCGACCTTATTTGATAAGGCAACTAATAAATATAACAACAGGACAGCATGGACCCTCGGTTGTAGCAACCTTAGTGGAGAACGAGCAGATTTTCGATGTCTTCTTACCAAGAAGATTCGTCGCACAATTGTCAGAAGAGGTCACAACATACTATAATAGATCACCGCATCTATATTTAATATTCAAAGGAATGCGAGGAACATCCTTCTGGTTAGAATTTACAGAAGGCGTACAGCTATTAAATTTATAATAATGTATTTTTTCACTCTCAACGGTTTATAATGTCAAACATAAATAAATAAATAGGGATAAAACTTGTGTCTTTATTTTAACTATGATATAAGCATACCTATTTCCTTTATTTTTTTAGATAAACTATAGCGAAATCTAATTCGACATGATTATTTTGACCAGAAATACAAGAAGTCATATATTATATTCTTTTCTTGTAATAAACACACACAATGAGTATTGTACTGCAATTATTTATCATCTTTGTCGAGCTAATATTAATAACATTATTTATTTGTAGATCGACCTTATTTTATATGGGAACTAACTAATGTAACAACGGGACAGCATGGACCCTCTGTAGTGGCAACATTAGTGGAGAACGAGCAGATTTTCGATGTCTTCTTACCAAGAAGATTCGTCGCACAATTGTCAGAAGAGGTCACAACATACTATAATAGATCACCGCATCTATATTTAATATTCAAAGGAATGCGAGGAACATCCTTCTGGTTAGAATTTACAGAAGGCGTACAGCTATTAAATTTATAATAATGTATTTTTTCACTCTCAACGGTTTATAATGTCAAACATAAATAAATAAATAGGGATAAAACTTGTGTCTTTATTTTAACTATGATAATAAGCATACCTATTTCCTTTATTTTTTTAGATAAACTATAGCGACCAGATGAACGTGATATATATAATAGGTCACTGCATCTCTATTTAGTATGCAAAGGGTGCGAGTGCAATGCAAATACTAGTTCTATCAATCAATTAAATTTGTTTTTTAAGAAACCTACCTATGCACAAGAGTCGTGCTAAGCTAATCTTCTACTATCTTTATCTCACTTGTTTATTAACCTCGATCTCTCTCCCTCCCGGATATAGCCGACCCTGACCTCATCCAGTATTTTTTCCATTTTGAATACTCCCCACTTTACTTCTTCCCCTCGCAGTACTCTCCCTCCACCGATCTGTATTTTCATCCGATGTCTCGACTTTAGTCCATTGTATTCTATCAAACATGGAACACCTTCAGTTAGAGTGGACATTTCTGCTATAGTCTATGAAAAAGTGCGTTGTAGTCGGATTGACTAAAAAGTCAGCTGCAGTGTTAGCTATCCGTTGTTTAGACGTATCGTCGTGTTTTTTCTTGACAATGTCGGATTGGTCACTGGTGATGCAGAGGGAAGATGAGCTGAGACAATTTATAAAGAACTGCGAAAACTCAAAGAAAAGGAAGGCTGAACCATGTCAGGATGTTATAATAAGTGGCAAGCATCTTCTTTTACATTTACATCGGCCTACTCGTTCAATCCAAGCAGATTTGTCGTACTGTCCCTCTTGGATTGATACTTTGTTATCAAGAAAACCGGAGTTTGTAACTTTGTCTGCTGTGGAGACCTTGTCCTTACTGGATAAGATCCCTCAAATCAAAATCGCGCTGGATCTAATTATTCAGCTAAGGACAAACGAAAAAGAACCAACAGCTCCTGTTCAACTGGTCGCTACGGACATCAATGAAGACGACTTCAATCTTGATGAACTTTTAAGATTAAATGTGTAACGTTGATTTTACAGCCTGTGTCAGCAATAACAAGGTTAATTAACATTCATTTGTTCATCAACCATGGAGGAGTTAGCAGCTATTCGTCTTTGCCCTAATATCAACGTTATCAAAAGGAATACTCAGTCATCAAATTAGACGATCCGGCTGCTCACATATTTAACTCAAGCTAACGCAATTCGTTACCTCAAGGAAAGTTCGAAGATATGTAAGAAACGTATCTATTATGAAGGCCTCAATAGCCACTATTCTGCTTGCATATGGAGTGATCCTGACTGTCAATGCGGACCGGATACATGCATCTGCTGCTATTTTGGTAAGGCGCTTTTCAAAATCCAAAAAGGTTTGGAGGAATTATATCCGACTGAGCAAACAGCTTCCCCCTCCACTTAACCGACCAGCTTTAAAAGTCGCAGTCTCCGCTCTGCCAGCATCAGTCTCATTCTAGAAACCAACCTATTACCATCAAATCACTATGTGTTTGTGCAAGAATCTCAATGAAGCCGCTTACTTTAGGCGCCGCATTTAACTTCAAGATCTTGTCGAAAATGAATCTTATTTATACAAGCATTCCAACTAGAGCATAACGAAAAATATGGCCCCGGACTACTTGTTACTCTTGATCTGCATCGACATTATGAAACTGAAGAGCGGCCTACTGGTGATCAACTGCTAGATGAAGAAGATGTTGACGTTTTTCTACCGAGACGTATCATCAAAACAATGAGCAAAGAACAAGCTGAAACATACAACTCTGCACCCAACATGTATCTCAAGTACGGCGGGAGGATTGGAAAAGCATACAAACTTTCATTTATTGAGGATGAGAAACTTACAAAACTGTCAAAGTAAAAAACATTTTCTCTAAAAAATATTTCTGTAACATGTAAATATTATTAACAAAATATAATGATCAATTTTATAAATGTCTTTTTATTGACTTACTTATATTATAAGAAAACCTTTTACATTATTTTATAAGAGCTAATCGCATCGAAAAAATATAAGTTAGTATATAAGAGGTAAAACTTGACGTAATATAAAATTCATTGTAATATATAGTTACCATACCTTTATTTATAAGTAATAATTAAGTTAAAACTCGACAAATGTTTTGCGAAATTTCGCCACTTTGTCTCCGATACATTGTGGGGGAGCCTTATTTCTTTAGTTCATGCTACCATCACTACCATGACAACTAAGTCCACTGTACATCATTTGCTGCGAAGTAAGTATTAATATAAACAATAAAACTCAATCATTTAAACAACTAAATAACAATTGAGAAGTAAATTCAATTTTTTTTTCTTTTTGAATGAAACTTACTACTTGATAAATTTCGCTACAGTAAATATAATCAATAAACTTGCTTAACTTCAACACTAGTAAACATGTTTCTTTTATTTGTTTAATTTTTAGACAAATTTTACCTCATAATAAAATTTGAGCATGATGAAAATATGCAACTAGTAGCTATACTGGACGATGGTAGCGAACAGTCGCTACTGGAGGTACATCTACCACCTGACTTATTCAGAAGATACATGACACGAGAATACATCCGTCATTATAATCTTAAACACCATGCCCCTTACTTAATTCAATCAATAGTTGTTGAGGAGCACCAAGAAGAGGACGAATACCCCGAACATCAGGTATTTCAACAATTTGCCCATTTACCTCCATTAATTATTGACTCACTAACATCTAATCTTGCTAACGCAGACATCTGGCGTGTGTCTTTTATTTGTTTCACTTATAGTTTTTTTGAAATTCCGCGTGAGTTATTTTTATTAACCCTAGGTGATACTTGTCATCACTCTAGAGTTAAAGTTTGTATAGACTGTGAAATCACTATTATTCCTGATGATTTAATTTTATATAACAACGAAATTAAATATAAAACTGGTCACAAAGTAATTCCGTTAGACAATTTTAGATCGCGATTTGATGAACTAATAGTGCCCTGCTACAATTGTGAAGCAGATATTGTCCTTAGGTATAAATCAGAGGACTGTGACCACTGCACTAATAGTTTGCTCCGTCCTTTTTTTGATTACTGTGATTATCACAATATTACAATTACCTCCCCATTCCGATAATTAATTTATTTATTTTTTTTATTTCACGATAATATGTCTGTTAACAATTTGGATGAAGTGTTGTCATATTTTAAGGAAGTATGGACAACTCCGCGTGGATTGAGAAGTTTCTTAGAGAGATATTTTAGCAGAATACTAGCGGAGAACTTAGCATTCCGCCTGATACTGTCGACTCTGAATCTCCTGTTGACGTCGTCATCCGACCAAACCGACGGAGCGAGTTCCTCCTCAAATTTACTTTCTTTCTTTTTCAAACTAAATATATTTTGTTAAAACCATTTACAATCCCATTTTGGGAGCATTCTTGAAAGAAATTAGGTTAGGACTTAAGTTAATCCAGATTAAATAATGCCAGAGAATTTTGATGTTACATCCCATAGAGATTACATTAATGAGTATATCTCAATGTTTGTGTGCAGTGTAAGCTGCTACATTGCGTCAATACTCTTAGAATTGATTTCATATCTACAGGTGTTTAAGTTACTCAGTCTGTAGCATGGAACACATTCCTTTTTTTTCTTTCTATACAAGCTGAGCAGTTTTTTTTGTGTATGATAGTAAGGTGACACGCTGCCAACACCCCTTAAGCGTGAATTGTGTGCAGAAAATTCTTATTACCCCTGATTTCTCTACTGAAAATTAAAATTTATCTGAATGAAGTCGAAAGTAAGAGTAAAGGCGCAAAAGGAAAATACTAAGGCTTGTGATGATATTTTTAACCTTTATGATAAACATTTTAGTATAAATACTGAGTAATTGTGGTCATTCATGTATATTATTTTACAAGTCAACAGATTGTGACAATTGTACCAATTGTTTACAACCTGTATTTAATTACATAGTGGCTAATGATACAGCTTATCGTAGTCAATATCCTAATTTTTAAACAAAAAAAAAAAAATCTTATTTATGTAATTTTATATTATATCGAGTTCAATCAAGATCACATCTTTAAATTTTAAATTCTATCCTTATTCAATTAATGTCAGTGTGCGACTTTTAAGAACTTGTAACAACTATTAAAGTTAAGGTTTAAACAATGTTTATTGGTTTATCTTGTGATTAAACATTTGTTGAGTATTAAATCTGTTGTTTAGTAGAAACAAACTGGACACTTTAATGGACACTTTAATTTATTATTAGGTACCACCGAAGACACCATAAATTTGATAACTTTTGCAGAATAAAGTGATAAACAGACATAATTTATGGTGAGTGTATAAAAATAGCACAGATGGTGTTGGTGGTGAAATATCACCTTCAACTACGATTAAATAGTTTTTAATTTTTTTACCCCTATGAACACATATGGGGTTATAAATTATACATAAAAAGGGAGCCACATAATTTTATATCAAATGGGTACAACAATCTGATTTTTAGACAAAATACAACCATCCCCCCCCCCCATATTTAAACAATAATAGAAGTAACTTAATTATAATTAATTTAAATATTCTTTTCTATACCATACCTCATTTCTTAAATTAAGAGCAAATTTATAAACTTGTCTTTTTTATATGTTTCCTCCAACAATAATATAACCTGAAGTGACCAAAGCCATGAACCATGGATAAATAAAACAATGTTTTTTGCTGAATAATAGATCAATAGGCAAAATAACATTTTTTTCCAATAATAGAACAACCTGAAGTGACCAAAACAATGAATAAATAAAACAATGTTTTTTGCTGAATAATAGATCAATAGGCAAAATAACATTTTTTTCCAATAATAGAACAACCTGAAGTGACCAAAACAATAAATAAATAAAACAATGTTATTTCCCAAATAATAGATCAATAGACAAAATAACATTTTTCTCCAATAATAGAACAACCTGAAGTGACCAAAACAATGAATAAATAAAACAATGTTATTTCCAGAATAATAGATCAATAGACAAAATAAAATTATTTTCCAATAATAGAACAACCTGAAGTGACCAAAACAATAAATAAACAAAACAATGTTATTTCCTGAATACTAGATCAATAGACAAAATAACATTTTTTCCAATAATATAACAGCCTGAAGTGACCAAAACAATGAATAAATAAAATAATGTTATTTCCCGAATAATAGATCAATAGACAAAATAAAATTCTTTCCAGTAATAGAACAACCTGAAGTGACCAAATTTTCAATAGAACAAAATAGTGTTTTTCCAATGACAGGACAACATGAAGTGACTAAATCCATGAATAGATAAAATAATGTTGTTTTCAAACAACCAAAAATATCAAAGAAATTTTTCTTTTTTAAAAAAAGAACTGGCAGGAGACATCAAATTTTCCAACTATCAATTTTATATTGACCAGACAAAATAAGTCCAACAATTACTTTGATAAGAATTGAAAATAGAGGTGGCAGATGAATCTAAAGGATCTCCAGTAACAGTTTTCAATAGACAAATATTCAAGTCTATTCTTAGCTCTTAGTCTCAATATTAATATTAGCTACAAATTTAATCAGATCATATTTTATAGTAGATAATTTCATTCTTGAGTTATTATCATTGGTAGAAATAAGTTTCAAGCACAGATTAGACTCTTAGCATCTTATCTCTCTACCCTTGATGAGTGTAGATAATAATTTTTGTTATAGCACCATGTTAGCTATACTTTTCTAACAGATCTACAGTTGAGATCTTCTTTTTAAAAGCTTCGTGCTTCATTGTGGATTAGGTGTTTGCTTCTTGTTTGATGTCATTGTTAGCTATACTTTTCTTACATTACTTTTTTATTTATCACATTAGTTTTGTTTCAGACACCTGCAGTTGAGAGTATATTATTTGCTTCTTGTTTTATTGTTACTGCCAGCTATATTTTTTAAACAGGGTTCTAGTTGACAGTAGATAATTTGCTTCTTGTTTCATTATATTGCCAGCTATGCTCCTTAAACATATTTCTAGTTGACTATAGATTATTTGCTTCTCATTTATAATGCCAGTTATTTTTTAAAAGATTTCTAGTTGAATGTAGATTATTTGCTTCTTGTTTCATTATATTGCCAGCTATACTTCATAAACAGATTTCGAGTTGACTGAAGATAAATTGCTTCTTGTTTCATTATATTGCCAGCTATACTTCATAAACAGATTTCGAGTTGACTGAAGATAAATTGCTTCTTGTTTCATTATANATATATATATTTGTTTGAAGTATATTTGCCATTTAGATGGTCGTTAATCTTTTCACCGGATTTCATTATTTTATATAATTTAAATCCGGTGTATATGGTATATACTCCTATAACCGAGGATGTTACGAGCATTCACTTTGAGAGGAGAAGAGAGTTCCAGGTCGAGAAATAGGTATGTCATTGTGACTTACTGACTTTATCTTACATATTGCTCTTTTTTTACACTTCTTTGTTATATATATACTTAATGAGAATGAAGACTAACATTATCTATTCAGATTATAACTTTAAATTGTATTTTTATCCTCCTAGTCTTCTGCATATTTAAATTAGAGGAATTATCGAATACTAGGTCGAGGGCATGACCGAGGGCAACAAACCTAGAGACATTAATCAGGGGCAATTCCACCTACAACGGAGATTGATCTGGCCGGGCAACGATGGGAATGTCCTAATACAGATGAAATTCATTCCCATGAACAAGATACGAGATCAGCCCAAAACTCAATGGTGATGCCATGCAACGAGGACGTACCAACTAGTGATGCACAACGAGAGGGACGAGGAAGCGTTCCATCACCTAGCGGCGTGCCTTCTAATGGCGGAAGAAAAAGGAAAGGAACATCCTGATTACCAGACTACGGAAAAACCCAGGCAGCGCTCGAATTTCTCAACTCATTCCCGGTATGCCCCGTATTGAATTGCTGCACTACAGCCCAATGCAACGAGCATCCAATCCTTCGGTTTATGGGACGAGCGGACAAATGCCTTCAGGAGGCTATAGACATCTTCCAAAGGTCTTGGCGTAACAAATCAATATCAGAAATGGTTGAGGTATATTTAAATAATAAACCTTTATTTGCTTGTTATAGTGGTAACTTGTCTGATATATATTATGACGTAGATGAATCAGTTCATAAATTTTAAACAGTTGTTTTCTTTTCATTTAAAAAAAAAAAAATCTGATGTCATGTCTAAATTTGTATCTGATTTGTTTAATTGGATTTCTAAACTATCTGAAAAAATAAATGGTTTTCAAATTAAAGGTCCTAGTAATGGAGGCAAAACATTTTTTTGCATACATAACACATAACATAATAGCCGAATTTTGTCTAGTTGAGGGTCAAATTGCCAATTTTAACAAATACTTTTCAATTGCAGGATTGTGTTGATAAAAAAGTATTGATTTTTGACGAGCCAATTGTTAAGGCATACCACTTCGATATGTTTAAAATGTAATTAGGTGGCACACCCGCTAGTGCAAATATAAAACAATAAAGCCATGTTCTGGTCGAAAGAACTCCTATTATTAATGCACTACAAGCACTAACAAAGAGATATTTCCAAATACTGAAACCTTTAATTGTCGTTTGTATAAATGCGTATGGAATTAATGTCCTTTTTATGCATGAGAAAGTCACGTATGAGTAACTTCGCGCTTGAGTGATTTCCACACGCTCCGTACGTAAATTTACATATTACATTTATTCTTTAATAATTCGCAATATATCGTTACAACTTTTGATACAGCAATAAAACGTTATACATTTTTAATTCGTTTTAGCCCTAACGATTAACTATCAGCGGTGTGGAATCAGTATGTTTTTACCGTATTACTATACACTTTAATATGGCAAGATATGCATGCAATCAAACTTCTCGCCACTGTTGACATATATTTTCTAACAAAATAAAAACTCTTTACATTATTAGTAAAGAATCATTTCAAAAGAATCAAATGGAGAGTACCTAATTTCACAAATGGAATACGATGAAGAGGGCAATCTTTTTGCGATGGTAGAGTCTCTTAATTGAAGAGCTAAGTGGATGAACATGTTAAGTTACATTTTTTAAAAAAATGATTTTTTTGTGCGGAAGAACAAGTTAGACACTGCTTTATACATACAATGTTGTTTGGTTTTAAAAAACCTTTTACAAAGGCTGTTTTAAGAAGATGAAGATGTTATGTACGTAGTTTGAAGTTGATTTCTGGAGCAAGAACATGTTAAGAGCAGTTGACACGTTCATCCCCTACAAAAGTAATAAACTACCCCTACATAACATTTTCTTCCACTACAAGCAGTTCTATATGCGCACGCATTAAAATAGATAAGAATAGTAAGACGGTAAGAATGTCTGTATTTTTGATCAGTGCGTTCCGAGTCTCCAGGTGTGTATTGTTTAGAGAGATAGTTTTTCAGCTTTGTGAATTGACCCTTTGTGCTAATAATGGAATCAAGAGGAAGGCGTATGGTGAGGTTGGCCCTCAACGAATTGAACAGAGCTTCAAATTCATCGGTTGATCGGAATGACGAGAATATGTGCAGTAAGTAATACAGAATTTTATTACAGACATTATCTATGTGAACATTAATGAATTCTTAACTCCGTTATTCTAGTTCTAGTAATTTATTAAGTAAAAGGCTGTCCATGTGACAGCATTACTAGAAGAACTTTGGTTTGACCAATAAAGCAATGAATGTTCATATAATAATATTATAATCTTAAAGAGTATCATCAAACAAGCTAATTATTTTTGTAACAAGTTCATTTTTTACCTGTAATATTTAGACGTTTCACACTGCTTTTTTTAATAATTTGAATCTGAAGTAGAATAATACATTTTGTTTAAAAAATGAACCGGCCGTTTATGAAATAAATAATATTTAATAGTAAATCTATTGCTTTAAATGATAAGCTGTTTTAAAAAATTAGTTGAAAAAAAAGTAAACAGTATGTATCTAATGTCATACTATGTAGATTCTAATACAACATAATATTATAAATAGTAATTTTTGTTTTGGATATGGCGTGCACGTTAATTTAATATAACAATGATATACAGTGAACCGAACGGTTGACGCTTGGCATGATATGGCATGATTATGCATGATTTTATCTTTGAGACCCTTTTGTCCACTCCGTCTTCTTTTCCATGTTCTACCCCTAAACGATTCCTTATCTACGGCTAACATCTTATTTTAATAACATCTTATTTCAAATTATCAAAAACAATAGTGTGACAGAAAATATGACAGTAACATAATTTAAGTGGAATAGTAATTTTAATGAACTTTGAAGTTGAAATTATTTTAATGTACAAACGCACACAGACCATTAGTTAAAATATTTATAATGTATTTTTTCCTTAGGTTTTCTCTCTGATATTGACACTAGTGGCGACGAATATTTTCCAAATATTGGGTCAAGCTCATCAGATTTAGAAGATGATAATGCTGAAGGGGAAAAGCGTCTTACCAAAAATGGTAGGATGAATTTGCTGTCCACAATAAAAACTTCCATCGATGAATTACAGCAACCCTCTTACCAGGTTTTTTGTGAACAAAATAATTTTAATGNAATTGCTTCTTGTTTCATTATATTGCCAGCTATACTTCATAAACAGATTTCGAGTTGACTGAAGATAAATTGCTTCTTGTTTCATTATATTGCCAGCTATACTTCATAAACAGATTTTTAGTTAACTGTAGATTATTTGCTCCTCGTTTAATTATATTGCCAGCTATACTTTTTAAACAGATTTCTGGTAAATGAAGATAATTTGCTTCTCGTTTATAATACCAGTTATACTTTTTAAAAAGATTTCTAGTTTAATGTAGATTATTTGCTTCTTGTTTCATTATGCTTATCTTTAACTTCTTTTTACTTTACTTTGATTTTTTTTTTTTTTTTTTTGCTTCTTTTTTAAAACAGATCTGCAGTTAAGTTTAGATTGTTTGCTTCTTGCTTCATTGTTTTTGTCAGGTATACTTTTTTAACAGATCTGCAGATGAGTTTAGATTATTTGCTACTTTGATTGTCATTGTTGTTAGGTTAGCTACACTTATTAACAGATCTGAAGTTAAGTGAAATTTTTTTGTGCTTGTTTCATTCTCAGTGTTAGCCATTAGTTTTGTTTCATATAATTCCACCGTAGAGTAAAGATAATTTCCTACTTTGATTATAATTGTCATCAGCTACAATTTTCAAACAGATTTGTTTTTGAGAGAAGATTATTTGCTTTTTTTTAAGATTGTGTGACATGTTTTTAAAGTATAACATTTGCTTTTTGAAGTATGCAACTCTTTCTGGTTAAAGTTGTTTAAATGTGCACAATATTGAATCCATTTTTGTCGCTTAATAATTTGATCAATTCTTTTAGATCCATTCCTCATCTGAAACAAAAATGAATAAACAAAAACATTAATAATTTAGTTTACTAATTAGCTCACGGGCTAGCAAGCCCCAGCTGGACTTGGCATATGCTTTTAATGATTTAATGCAGTTTTTGCCGACTATGAAAAAGTTGTAATACCCTTTTTCTCCATGCTATACTGGAAAAATATTATTCCACTTCAAAGACAGTAGATATTATTTATTAATAAATATTTAAATTCTTAAAACTTTTTTGGAGTTCGTTGTTGTTTGGAATGAAAGTCCTTTTTTCAAATAAGAAACCTCAAGTCCACAAAAGAAAAACTTCAATTAAAACTTTTTTGCTCAAAAAATGTACAGTCACAAGAGCGCAACTAATTTATACAGATATTTTTTAGTGTTTTATACACAACAAAAATAATTAAGCACAATCAGAGTGCCCCATAATTTGGGGAAATATGAAGAAACCGGGAAATCACAGAATTTATTTTTTTTTTAAATTGAAGGTGAGGCAGAAGATGTTGGAGCACAAGTTGGAGGAAGGCGCTACGGGAGGCCCTGATGGCTGCCCGGGTCGGAAAAATCGCTGTACTGGGCCCCCAGTGTTAATATAACTGCAAGGTAAACTGCGACGAGAAGAGACTGTAGGAATTTCAACCCTGACGCACATAAACGGGGGCGGCGCTAAAATTTGAAACTGTTCGGTTTTTTAATTTTAGCGACGCCCCCGATTGGGCGTCGGGGTCGAAATACCTACAGTGTCTTCTCCTCGGTTTACCTTATAACTGCCTGGTACACCCTTATTTTTTTTTCGACCCAGGCAGCTCCAGGGCCTCCCATAGCACCTTCCTCCAACTTGTGCCCCAACATCTACAGCTCCACCTTTTTTTGCAGTCCATCTTTGAAAATTGCAAAGTGATCGGAGAAAAAAATAAAAAAATAAGTTTTTTCCACAAAAATTGGTAAAAATTAAAGTTTAAAAAAAAAAACTATATGTTTTCAGCAAAAAAGCCATTTTAAGGGGGCTTTGGGGGGCTCAATGTAAAAATAATAAAAAATCTATCGAAAAGCAAAATAAGGTTCTCCCTCCAGGATGATATCTATCATTGTAGAAAAACAAAATCCACCTGTTATCACTTGTTAATTTTTGAGCAAAAAAAGGTTTTTCCGTGGGCCCCGACCGACCAGATAAAACAGCAGACATTTTATAAATATTATTTAATAAATATAACAACTATTTTAAAAAATCGGTCTGAGACAACTCAGACAATTTTTTTTATTTTCGAGTTCATACTTAGCCCAGTGTTTTCCATTTATAAGTTTTTGTATGTACATTTAATTAGTATTGATCATTTCATCAAAATTTATCTCTCTGTCTGTGTTTTAAGCTAGTTTCTAGGAACTAGATTTTTCCCGGGAAAACAGCTTATATAGTTAGTTTTGTATTTAAATGGACTACAGTTTAGAATTTTTTTAATCAAAATCGTCAAAACCGTTTTTAAGAAATATATATTTTTTTTTTTTCACATTTTTTAGAGTTTTTGAGGGTAGCACCCCTAAATTTTGAGCTAAAATTAATTTCTCGATTTCGCCATGGAGTATGATTTTTCTAAACATACATGCAAAATTGGCCCAGTAGTTAAGGCTCCAGGTGTCTGCACAGACAACAGACAGAATTTTAAAAAAAAAAAAAAAAAAAAAAACTTTTTTGTACTCTGGGGACCTAAAAATGTGTAAATCCATCAAAATCTCCCAATAGAATTTCTGCACCATCACAATACTTTCTCTTTATATGGGAGAGTAAAAAGTAAGTAAAGACAAGTGTAAGTATAACAAGAAAATATAAGTATAATAAGTTATAGCGTTTTTATTGAACAAAGTGTACAGTGTTGTCATTAGTAATCAAATTAAAGTCCTGGAGGTCATAAGTTCCTCTCACTGAACCAAGCATGTAATTGGCTCTAGAAGACACTATTAGCAGTGGCGGATCTAGATCTTGCGGGGCCCTGGGCGAGACATTATATGGCGGGGCCCCCTAGGTTAGGGTGGGGGATTGCTAATAAAAAAGCAATACAATAACTTAATAATAAACCACATACAACTTGAACCTATTATACGCTAATTCCCTTCTCTTTGGGGGTTCCTTCATCTCAACCATTTTTGTTTTTGCTCTCAAAACAATTCAAAAATAATTACAATACTGCTTGATATGTTTTTAATCTAACATATCACTTGAATATAAACACTTTAAATCACATCGTTTTCAACTTTATCATAATTTTTTTTGCAAACGGGGTCGAAGAGGAACAGTTCCTCTAATACAATTTTTATAGCAATAAGTAAGCTATGTTATACTTAACTATTTATTCTTCTTGATATCTCGGGGATTATAGTTAAATTATTATTGTAAGTAATAAGTTAAACAGTTTACTATTCATTTCTTGTGATCTGTCCTATAATTTGAAAACTACCCTTAAACGTTTTAAATTTATTTCCAGAATTCATGTTAAAGCTTATAATTTTACACTTTTTTACCCTTTTTAGATTCATTTTCAATGGCACATTTGAAGGGGGTTTTTGGGGCACATTTGGGGGGAGTTTCAAAATTTTGAAAATATGACCTCTCAAAACAGCGTTTTTATGCATCTCTAAGGTGAAATTTAATGCTAATACTTTGTCATAAAATAAACTAAACTTATGGTGTAGATTTGTAGATCAACAGCTGATGCATTTCATGAAATATTTTACTCTTTTATAAAAAGTTATGTAAAAGCATTTCATAAATAGTTTTTTGTTTCACAGTATTTTGCGCGTGCACTCGTCAGTGTGACTCGTATGTCCCCCAATTATAAGAGCTTACTGCCGGAACTGTGTGTGGACTCATTTAATTTTATATTGTGCAGGACCCCGCGGGTTATCTTAAACATAAATAAAAAAAATCATCTATATTTTATAACTTATTCATTTGCCTTCGTTGAAGCAAGTATTTTTTTTTTTAATTTCCTATGGCGCGGGGCACCGGGCGGTCGCCCCCTGGATCCGCCCCTGTTTTTTAGTTCTGACAGGAGGCGTCAGAACTAGTTTACTATAGATTAAGATTAGTCAGTTAGCTTTTAAAATTAATTACCTGCAAGGATCATTTTTCATTTTTATCCCAATGATTAGAAGAGATGTAAGTTAATCAGCTATCCAGCCAATATGATATACTTCAGTACTTCAAACTGGTTCATTATGTCACCATGCAGATATCCATCTTCTCTTCAATCTGAACAAACAAATTAAAATTAATTAAAGGGGCAACTTAGCTCAAGAGAAGAAAACAAAATATATAAATAAATAAATAAAATAATCAGATGATTATCTTTTAATGGAGAAGAAGGTTTGAAAGATGTAATGTCAAATTTAATTGGAGAAATAAGTGATTATTAGAACGAAGTTCCTTATTGCACAACACAGCGTGATCGACCATCATGAAAATGTTGTGTATGGGTCATACTGCACTGTAGTACTAAAGAAATCCCATCCATACTCTTTTTTTAATTTCTTATGGCGCGGGGCCCCGGGCAGTCGCCCTCCCCCTGGATCCGCCCCTGACTATTAGGCTTTTTGTCACCCTCCAACAATCTTTTGCTTTGCACCAGGAGACGTCTGCAGAATGTTTTATCTCCAGTGTGCGCCTAGCCTCAGATAATTTTAAATACATTATACAAATTTAATTCTTCTATTATTTTTGAGTAATTTTATTCAATTTACATGCCATTTTTTCATTTGACTTGTCTCTGATAGTTGTTTAATGAGACATAAAAAAACTAACTTTCCCTCAGAATTTTTTTTATAATTACAGAAAAAAAAAAAATAATAATAATACATTGCAGAAAACCCCGGGTTGGTCTCATCATTAAGATCAAATTCTTTAAATCAATCCCACAATTTTAAGAATCAGACAAATTATTTTTTTCTAAATGGTGGGGGGAGGGATTAAATCCAAATTTTGACATTTTTATGCAAAAATATATTTAGAAAAATAGTCTGCCAATTAGTGTGACATAGCTTTTACAACCCAATAATGTTCCCTGGTCTCTGAAACGGATTTGTGTCAAGGAATTTTTAATATTGGAGACATAATAGCTTCTGTTACCTTCGGTAAGCTCAGAAGCAAATGTAAAAAGAATATTTTTTTCTTGAAGAGTCAAAATTTGTCACTTGTTATAATTAGTTTTTTTAGTTGTGGCTAAATAAATAATTTAAAAAAGACAAAATATGGTCCAGTTCTCTGCAGTAAGACTTTTGTAAATTGAACTTTTTTGGTAAAGGGAACATTTTTAGAAAAAAGTAATACTGTACAGCTTCATTTCAAATCAAGCATGAGATTTTGTAAAGAGTTAATTTCTTTCAAAACTTTTTTTTTTTTTTTTCATAAAACGAATTGGTGTCTCTGTTTATATACAGCAATATATAATAAACAATATATAAAACTGTACTTATACAGATAAAACAATATATAAAATATATTATTGTACTTATACAGTAAAACCTAAATAAAGTGACCACTGAAGGGACCTAAAAAAGTGGCACCTTACCCAAATTAAGAAATAAGTAATTCTTCCACCATCTTTGGACAAGGTTTTCAACTTTTACATCACATTAGAAGGTTTTTATAAATATTTTTCGACAATAAACAGGTGTTTTTTTATATTATATATATAATTGGCAGACCTAGACTATTCACAAGCTGTTGCGCTACAGAATTAGTTTAGTCAGTTAGCTTTTAAAATTAATTACCTGCAAGAAGCATTTTTGAGCAGATATCCCAATGATAAGAAGAGATGTAAGTTTATCAGCTAGGCAGCCAATATGATATACTTCAGTACTTCAAACTGGTTCATTATGTCACCATGCAGATATCCATCTTCTCTTCAATCTGAACAAACAAATTAAAATTAATTAAAGGGGCAACTTAGCTCAAGAGAAGAAAACAAAATATATAAATAAATAAATAAAATAATCAGATGATTATCTTTTAATGGAGAAGAAGGTTCGAAAGATGTAATGTCAAATTAATTGGAGAAATAAGTGATTATTAGAACGAAGTTCCTTATTGCACAATACAGGTGATCGACCATCATGAAAATGTTGTGTGTGGGTCATACTGTTTCTTTTCTTACTCCGCCATGTATTAGTAGTTATCATCTTATAGTTAGTAGTGTGATTTTACAATAAATATTTTATTTAAATCAAATTATAATTATCATTAACTACGGGATACATACAGAGAAAAATAGACTCCAGTCTTTGATCCAGGACTTGAACCACGGGCCTCCTATATATCCATTATTTATTTATCCATTATATCCTATATATCATTATTGAATTAAACATATTAGATGATTTGAGATTGGTTTTGAATCTATCGATAAATCATAATACATCACTTTTACTTTATTTATTTATTTTATTTTATTTATGTATTTTTTGTTTTATGGAAGAACATATCATTTTCGTTCACTTAAATATTGCTTATTTTATTTTTTATTTTTATTTTGTTTAATTTTTTGTTTGTTTTTACTTTCCAGTAAAATCCAAAATGTAGTCTATTATTGTTTGCGATTAAAAGTATGTATCTTAAGATGTATTACATGTATTTTCATTTTTAATTTATGATGTATTTTCAGCCAACACACTCCTTGCTAAAAAATTTTTGTAATTTAAAGCAATAAAGTTTATTTATTTATTATATCCATTACAGGCACTCATACCAACTGATTTATGCGGGAGAATGATTTTTTCTCTGCTGTTACCGATACCAAGTCCCGAATCAAAGCTTTCAATATTTTCTACAAGACCAGCATGACAATATTCACGGCAATAGAACGTACTTAAAATTATAAAGTACTCACTTAGTACCTGTACCTAGTACAATCAATTAGAAATTCAAATTTTTAAGTTTTTGGTAGAGGTCGACCAAGAAGTCATGGAAATGTGAGGAGTGCGCTAGTATCGTCATGTACAGTCAGTTTTTATTCCTGTTGTTATTCGTGAGATTTGACACATCTCCGCATTTTATACAAACTAAAATAGCACCCGACTATACTGACTTCGGCAATACTCGGAAGTCCGACTTTAAACGAAGCTAAGCTTTCAGTTTCTACCGTGTTCATGACTTCTTGGTCGACCTCTAGCATTCATACTACGGTAAGATTAAATTTTAATTTAAATCAAATTATAATTATCAGAGAAATAACTGCACAGAAAAAAATCATTCTCCTGCATAGCTCAGTTAGTAAGAGCGCCTGTAACGGATATATAGGAGGCCCGTGGTTCAAGTCCTGGTGCTGGAGTCTACTTTCCTCTGTATATCTCCCGTAGTTAATGATAATTATAATTTGATTTAAATTAAAATTTAATCTTACCATAGTATGAAGACTACCAAAAACTTAAAAATAAATATTTAATGAAAAGCATAAGAAACTTCGTTCTAAGTGGATGCCCCATAACACAACACTTTTTTTTATTAACCACAACGTATTGTAAGATAGTCTATATTCAATTTGGTTAAGTCCTAGAGTTTCTTTTTTGTAATTAAATGTGATTCCTTTGACATATTGTGGCTCCAAAAGGATTTTGAAGTCTGATCCAATATAAATTTAATAAAGATGAAGTCACACTGGAGATTCTAAAAGCTGAAGTGACACC
>KZ654576.1:196914-213451 GCA_001010745.2 Gerris buenoi
TACATAATATAATATAACATATAATATAAACATAAATATAATATATAAACTATACAACATATTATACACACTTGTTGAATTATTTGACTAGATAAATGAGACTAGTAGAAAAGGACTTTTACAAATACTTGTATAAATAATAAAATATTCTTATTTGGTTTTGTAATAACTAAATATTTGAGTAAACAACAATGAAATAACATAAAAATATAAATAAAGTTAAAATAAAATATTAATAAATGAATACTACTGTTATATTTTGGTAAGATCAACATAATATGACTAGCGGGGGTTGTTAGTAGGTAATAATTAACTAAATGCATTTCTGAAGTACATTTATTGTTAAGAAATAACTTATTTATTTACTCGACAGCTTCTTGACATAATATATGTTAACTAAACATAAATACTACAGCTGTCCTATATTACTTCAATTTCAGTTGAAGGATTTTCCGCAGTGATTTTTCTTAAGTGAGCAAAAAAAATACTGAGTGAAAAAAGGGAGCGAAATCGTTGTCCCGCGTATCTTGAACGGAGATCCGCAGCGGTCCGGACAAAAGGGACTTTTTCGTCGGCCCTACCCACGGGATAAATGAATAGGCATTTATATTTTAAAACCATAAAAACCTGGTTTTCAAATAATAGCGGTGCCCCAGTTAATGCTTCTTGGTCTAAATTCTGTTGACAGGTGATCATGAACGACGAAGAGCTGGTGAGATGGTTGGCAATGTTTATTATTGCCTTGGTTACTCACGCTAGTGTGCTGGTCTACCGAGATTGGCATGCAGACGGCATAAGCCTGGAATTCAAATTTCTATTTATTATAATACTATGTTTCAACGGGTTCTGTCACGTGGTTGTAAAGTAAAGAGTAGGGATGTAAGGAGTGGGGGTTCCCTTACCTAGCACCCACACTCTCTCTCTATTAAACCTTCGAGGAGGCAACATGTCCAGATTATATACACAAATATATATATTAAGGTTATGTACCAATTTGATAATTTATTAAAGATTATATGTTTCTTTTAAATGTGTATTGTTTTGTTTAATCATTCCTTTAAACCCAACAAGTGGTTGTCGACCAAATTATTCTACGTCACAGTTCCTCCTGTGGTTTTACACCGAATACAGCATGGCATATTTTGTTCCATTTATTAGAGAGTTCAAAATATTGTTGATTAAAAACTGTGAAATTATTATATGTATAATAATTATAATAAACATAATATTATATTTATTATTTTTCTTTTTTTCTTTTTGGAGGTTTAACTGCTGGCGTTATTTTCCTCCAAGAATATTTAGAGATATTTAATCCCGTGACATATATATATAATGTATATATTACATGCTTTGTATATGCCAGGTACATGTATTATCCAGGTACTTGTATAATCCTTGTACTTTTATAATCCAGGTACTTGAATAATCCAGAAACTTGTATAATCCAGGTACTTGTACAATCCAGTTACTTGTATAAATAGTCGACAACGTTCTTAAATGCAGCTGCACCAATTTAAGACAACAGTAAATCCTGTGCATCGCTTAAGTCTTGTCTTGACACAATGCCAATGCTGTGTAAGTTTAGTTCCGTTCCGAATCTATCTATTTATTACTCCCACTCCTCATCTTCAACATTAAATTGATCTAATTTAAAGTTTACAATACCATGTATTTTTCANATCGTAGTTCAGAGTAGCTATTTTATTTTCTACGAATTTCTTTCTATTCAGACATTCGTTTATGACTTTCCAAGTCTGAGCAGAGTCGGGTTTATCAGTTGGTAGTTTGTCCTGAAAGTATTTAGATTTGAGTTTCGTGTTGAATGGTTGTTTATCTAGAATTTTTCGAATGTTGTCCCTTTGTCTAATAGATTTAACCAGACCACTGGTAATCCAGGGTTTCAGTTTCTTTTTCCTACAAGTCACGTATGTTTCTGTTGTCGATGTGCTTAGTTTTATGTTGTCTTTAAGTGTGTCTACTAGGTATTCTGTTGCAACGTTTGCATCAGTATGTTTGTACAGTTGGTCCCAGTCTATGTTTTCTGTTAATGTCGTTAGTTTGTCTGTATCAGTCTTGGATATTGTTATTGTTTGTCTGTTACGGTTTGTATTTGTGTGCTGTTTATTAATGTCTAGAGATAGTCCTGTAAGGTAATGGTCAGTAATTTTTGTTTGTAGAATAAAAGATGTCAGTTGTTGTTTATCGTTGCATTTTACCATGATATGGTCGATGCACGATTCGGCGTTGTCTGCTCTCTAACAAATCCTAGTCTACTGAGCAAGTTTAAGTAAATATTTTTCATTGCACTGTCAGTCATTAGGTCTAAGTTCATATCTACGGCTATAATGTGGTTTGTTGTGGTATTTGCATTTAAATATAGTTCTAGATTAGTAAGGAAATATTCACAATTAATTACACTTGATCTATAAATAGAGGTCAGAGTGATATGTTTGTTGTTTAATTTCATTTGTATAGTTAAGCTATTGCACCCAGTAATCGGTCTGTTTACAACGTTCAACACTTCAATATGGTTTTTACAGAAAACTACGATACCTTCTGCTCTATTGCATCCGATATCATAGTATGCTGTATAACCGTCTAAATCGAAGTAGCTGTTGTATTGTTTGAGCCAACATTCTGTTAGAATTATTACGTCAATGTTTCTATTCAAGTTTTGTAATAGTAATGTTAATGATGCATAATTTTTTGCAATAGATCTTATATTTGTATGTAATAATAATAATATAACAGAATTTTGCTTAAGTTCGTCTGGTCTAGTCGGTAGTCATTGATTATAAGTTCATCGACTTTATTAAAAGAATCTAATGATTGTAAATATTCATTATTCATTTTTAGTTTTAAAACAAAACTTTAATTAAATTTAACACACTCACACATACAAATANTATTCTTGGCTTATGCGCCATATATTAAAAAAATACGTGTGGTGTCGTGGGACACCCACAACTACTTATACTTGGTGGAGTTAAAAAAGAGACAAAATTAAAAGTAACTAAGTTACTTTTTTTTATGAGTTAAGGCAAAATTAAATAAAAATCTTTTTATTATAGTTGAAGCGAGCGTCTTTCAATAAATAATGTATTATATATTGAGAAAAAAGTTAATCATAAATTTATAGTTAAAGCAGATGGTTGTAGGTAGAACGAAAAAAAAACTGTCCCCCGGTAATTCCCGTCGGTATTCCTCCAATTAAATATTAAATAAAAAATATAAATCATTAATACACAAAAACTTCTGCTTGTATCAGGATGAAATTTTACATGCTTATTTCAATTGTACTATAGGTGATGAATACAAAGTTTCAGTTAAATCGTTACGTTAGAACGTAAGATATAGGTAAAAACGTTGTTTTCTTTATTTCAATCATTTTGGTCCACTTTAATAAATTTAGCGATCTTTATCATTTCATATCAGTGTCGATGTTCGTTTTACTAAAAAAATGTATTTAAAAAAGTTGTTTGTCTCATTAAATAGATGAAGTTAGAATTTTCTCCCGTCCAAAAATTCTAATTTTAAATTTTAAGCTTACGTTTACGCGAGCGCTGCGCGCGAACGCTTGGGCGGATAACGTTTTTCAACGAACTTGTCTTGAGCATTGATAAAATGAACATGTGTACCAAATTTCAACTAAGTCGGTCAACTTTTACACAAGTTATCGCCATTATCGGTAGATTTCGTGACGGATTTTGCGTGACGGTGATTTTGGTCGTTTTTTCGAATTTATTCCCGGGCCCAGAACGTGCCATAAAGAACTTCGTTCCAAAAAATGGAAAGTGATAGTAATAAGTATATGAGTGTATTAGTATTAATGTAGTTTGTGTGTGTGTTGTTATAGATGTGTGTGTAGTAGGGTGATTAATTATAAATTGTGTTGTAATAGGGTAATAACTAGCTGTTATAAATAACTGGGTAATAACAGCGCAAGCGCCGGCCAGCGATCCCCAGCTAGGCTTGGCAGGTGCTTTGTATATGCCAGGTACTTGTATATTGTATAATCCTTATACTTTTATAATCCAGGTACTTGAATAATCCAGGTACTTGTACAGTACAATCCAGTTACTTATAAATAAGTACGTATAAATAGTCGACAACGTACTTAAATGTAGCTGCACCAATTTTAGACAACAGTAAATCCCGTGCATTGCTTAAGTCTTTTCCTGACTCAATGAAAATGCTGTGTAAGTTTAGTTCCGTTTCGAATCTATCTATTTAATACTCCCACTCCTCATCCTCTACATTAAATTGATCTAATTTAAAGTTTACCGTACCATGTATTTTTCTGCCTTCCTCTTCAATTTCTGCGTTCTATTCTCCTTCTTCTTTTCATTGGTTCTTTTCTTATTTTCAACTGCGCCGATAAACATTACTACATTGTTAAGAAATAACTTATTTATTCACTCGACAGCTTCTTGACATATATATATATGTTAACTATATGTTATCTAAACATAAATACTACAGCTGGCCTATATTACTTCAATTACAGTTGAAGGATTTTCCGCAGTGATTTTTCTTAAGTGAGCAAAAAAAAATACTGAGTGAAAAAAGGGAGCGAAATCGTTGTCCCGCGTATCTTGAACGGAGGTTCGCAGCTGTCCGGACAAAAGGGATTACGCCTTGAGAATCCCTCTAAAAAGCGTAAAATATTCGCCGAACACGGTTTTTCTTCGGCAATTTTTTTAAGGCGCGAAAAAAATACGAAATTTGTAAAACCGCGTATCACGGAAACCAAGGTCCGCAGCGGTTCAGGTGAAAGGACTTTTTTCGTTGGCCCCGACCGACCTGATAAAACGAGGGGAATTTTCATTTTCTCCGACCATCCCGAAAAAAGTTACGGGGGTTTTACAGAGGCTCCGAAAACCGGGTTTTCTAATTTTAGCGGCGCCCCTGTTTGAGCGCCGGGGATCGGCTTTAAGTTTTATTCATGTCTTTTGTTACCTATAAAAGACTTACCCGTCAAATTTCACCTACCACCCCGTGGAAAAGTTTTACCCGATCTCGGAGTTGTGCATCCCCCTTACGGAAGATTCGTGGTCGACGAAAAAAGAAATAAACATTTTCAAGTAGTACTTTATGCGGTCGAATTGTCCTGTAAGTTTCGTTTGAAAATTCTTAAGTTTAGGACAATAACGCCCCTCCTAAAGTTGGAAAAATCGTGTTTTTCTCCAAAATCGGCCTGAAAAAAGGAATTTCGCCTCCCATGCGAGCACCGATGAAAAACAGAAACCGGATTCCTGTAGTCCACCGTGTGCTGAAACTACCCTGCGAGTCTCATCCGTGAATTCTTAAGTATAAGGGGGTAGCGCCCCTCGGGAATGTGCCGGGGTTGGCTCAAAAAATCAAACAAATTGCGTGATTTCGTCCGTTGCTGCGGGCCCGCCTGCCCGGTGGCCCAGCTTATTTTTTTCTCAAAAGACGTGTCCTAAAGCTACAGTCCGCCGTGCCAACCGTATTTTTACGACCCTTACTTCCCGAGAAAAAAAAATAAACATTAAATTTTCGTTATTTTTAAAATTTGGATGCGCGGGNCATTGCTTAAGTCTTATCCTGACTCAATGACAATGCTGTGTAAGTTTATTTCCGTTTCGAATCTATCTATTTATTACTCCCACTCCTCATCCTCTACATTAAATTGATCTAATTTAAAGTTTACCGTACCATGTATTTTTCTTCCTTCCTCTTCAATTTCTGCGATCTATTCTCCTTCTTCTTTTCATTGGTTCTTTTCTTATTTTCGACTGCGCCGATAAACATTACTACATTGTTAAGAAATAACATATTTATTCACTCGACAACTTCTTGACATAATATATGTTAACTAAACATAAATACTACAGCTGTCCTACATTACTTCAATATCAGTTGAAGGATTTTTAAAACCGCATTGAAATTTGTAAAACCGCGTATTGCGGAAACCAAGGTCCGCAGCGGTCTAGGCGAAAGGGACTTTTTCGTTGGCCCCGACCGTCCTGATAAAACGAAGGGAATTTTCATTTTCTTCGACCATCCCGAAAAAAGTTACGGGGGTTTTACAGAGGCTCCGAAACTGAAAACCGGGTTGGGAGCCGGGGATCGGCTTTAAGTTTTATTCATGTCTTTTGTGACCTATAAAAGACTTACCTACCCGTCAAATTTCACCTACCACCCCGTGGATAAGTTTTACCCGATCTCGGGGGTGTGCATCCCCCTTACGGAAGATTCGTGGTCGACGAAAAAAGAACTAAACAGTTTCAAGTAGTACTTTATGCGGTCGAATTGTCCTGTAAGTTTTGTTTGAAAATTCTTAAGTTTAAGACAGTAACGCCCCTCCTAAAGTTGGCAAAAACGTGTTTTTCTCCAAAATCGGCCTAAAAAAAAGAGTTTATGCCTCCCATGCGAGCACCGAAGAAAAACAGAAACCGGATTCCTGTAGTCCACCGTGTGCTGAAACTACTCTGCGAGTCCCGTCCGTGAATTCTTAAGTATAAAGGGGTAGCGCCCCTCGGGAATGTGCCGGGGTTGGCTCAAAAAATCAAACAAATTGCGTGATTTCGTCCGCTGCTGCGGGCCCGCCTGCCCGGCGGCCCAGCTTATTTTTTTCTCAAAAGACGTGTCCTAAAGCTACAGTCCGCCGTGCCAACCGTATTTTTACGACCCTTACTTCCCGAGAAAAAAAATAACAAACATTAAATTTTCTTATTTTTAAAATTTGGATGCGCGGGGAAAACCAATGCTACTGTACGGAACATCCGGAGGTGTTGCGGGTGGTCTTATATTACGCCTCAAGTATCCATCTAAAAAAATAGTTAGATGAAAAAAATTCACTGTTCTCGGTTTTCACGCGGCGATTTTTTTAAGGGGCGAAAAAAATCGCGAAATTTGTTTGGCCGCGTATCTCGGAAACGAAGGTCCCCAGCGGTCCGGCAAAAAAGACTTTTTCGTGAGGTTTTATCGACCGGATGAAAAAAAGTGAATTTTTATTTTCTCCAACCACCAGGAAAAAAGTTACGGGGGTTTTACGGAAGCTTCGAAAACCTGGTTTTCGAATTTTAGCGGCGCCTCTGTTTGGGTGTTGGGGTCGAACTTCCTACTACGTGTTCGCCTCGACTTACCTTATAAACAAAATGGTATGCGGTAATTTTTTTACCCACTCAGGTGGCGCTAAGACCTCCAGTGTCGCCGACCACTGCCGCCCTGGGAACGCGCCTCTCACCGACCTCTCTTCAAGTTTTGTCCATAACTTTTTCGCCCTCTAAAAGACCCCGTCGTTAAATTTCACCCAAGACCAATTTTTATGGAAATTTACCCCTTGTTTATTTCTCCCCGTCTTTTGTTTTTAGCTGAATTAGTATATGTATATAAATAAACAAGATAATTTTAAATGCACTGACGAGATAAGTGACCTTATCAATTAGATAATGAAAAGAATCCCTTCCAATGTAAAAAAAAATGTAAAACATAAAAGCGATGTTTTAAGCCCCCCATACACGAAGCAACTTGTTGTGCAATTTGGTAGAGTTGTACAACAAATTGCACAATGTATGGGTAGGTTGCTGGTTGGAGAGGTGGTTGCTAGGTTCGGTTGCAGAAAGTCAAAATATTTTGTCTTACTGGAGGCGTGGTCTAATGTTGCGCAACAAATCGCAGCATGTATGGACATGTTCTCCAACCAGTCCTGCAACCTCAGTTGATAATTTTGATATAATACAGTCAACATCAACAAACTGTGTGAATCATGGCGATCCCTAATAATATTGACAAGTGGCAAAATTTTATTGACCTATTTCGAAGTTATCCCGAGGTTTGGAAAGTAAAATGTGAAGAATATAAAGATAAAAACAAACGAAATAAGGCGTGGACTTGTTTACTTAATAATTTCAAACTTATTGAACCTGATGCAAATATGGGTGTTATGAAAAAAAAAATTCACAACATGAGAACATGTTACCGAAGGGAATTAAAGAAGATAATCAAAAGTCAGTCCTCAGGAGCTGGCGCTGATGATGTCTATGAGCCTTCGCTTTGGTATTTTGATATGCTAGATTTTTTAAGGGACCAAGAGCACCAGATTCAAGGCTCTTCAAATTTAGATGACGATCTGGAAAATTCGGGTGAACAGCCTGAACAGGTAAATATATTTTTTAAAATTAATGCTAAATTCGAAAAAAAAAAAAAATAAAGTAGATAAGAGAGTTCAATATCTTTGGTGTTTTTGTATGCATTGCAATTTCTGACGCTTATAGGAGTTTTAAGCGGAATTAATTAAGTAATAATATTTATTTTGCTTAGGCAAAAGACTTATTTCGTTGATGATTATAACGCCAGAAATTTCCTCTCAAATAACGTAAGATCGCACCATTTAGAGTTAAACTTTTCACAAATTTCGCTGGGATGAATCACCGCGGACCCCCGAACTTTTGAGGGGTTCCTCCTCCCCCTCTCATCCCAATAACGGCCTAGAGCTACCCCTGCATCTTCAATTTCATTCCTTTCCCCTACAAATCATGTGGCACCGTCGGTGCCAATGACCTTTGCTTTTACAAATTCAAGCTCAATACAGAACTACGATTATGATTACGGAAGTAATATGTCAGTCCAAAGGTTAATTGAAGACCCTAGTAATTATGATGGATAATAATTATGATGGACAATTTACTTTGCTTTAAATAAACTTTTTTAATTACATATATATATGTTTTTTTTTTTATTTTAAAATACAAAATGATTCGTAAATATAAGTGTTTTAGTAAATAAAATATAGTATGTTTTTATAATTTTAATCGTTTAAGTTTTCTTCTGTATCCGTATCTTCAACATTGGGAGGAATCAGACCAACCATTTTCCATTGCCATGGAACCGCCCCGACGGTATTGAAATATATGCAAAATTTATTTCTTACTTCTTTTGCACTGTTCCCTGAATTTTTACGTTGAGTGGGTTGTAAAGGTAATATTTGCCGTTCCGATCTCCAAGCAGCTTCGTGCACTTGCCCAGTGGTGAAATTTTCTACATCCACGTCTCCTTGAATATAGGCAGATTTGTTTCTTTGAATAATATAGTTATGCAAGTAACAGCATGCTAATACAATTTTCTCAACTTTTTTAGGTGATAAATTAATGGTAGTCAATAAAATTCGAAATCTGTTAGCTAAAATACCAAAACAATTTTCAATTATGCGCCTTGCACGAGATAATCTATAACCAAAAACACGTTGTTCATCTGTCATATTACCCTTATGGGGTTTCATTAGATTTTCTGACAAAGCAAAGGCATCATCCGCAACAATAACGTACGGTACTTTTCCAAAATTTCCAGCAGGTAGATCATCAGGTTCAGGTAAGTCGAGCTCTTGTTTTTCAAGCTTATCAAAAAATTTGCTGTTGTTTTGAACTCCACCATCTGAAACTCTTCCATTTGCTCCGGCATCAACCATTATAAATTCATAATTTGCATTAGCAAGGGCAAGCAAGACAATACTGAATGTTTTTTTGTAATTGAAGTAATAAGAGCCTGAATTAGGCGGTTTCGTTATTGCGATATGTTTCCCGTCGATCGCCCCAATACAATGGGGAAAATTCCACCTTCTTTCGAAACCTAGAGATATTTCTTTCCATTCGGCTTTTGTACTTGGGGTCTTGATCGTTTTCTTTTGTTTTAGCACACGGATTATTGCATTGCACACTGGCAAAATGAATTGCCCAATTGTTTGAGCTGCAATCCTGGACCAATATTTTATATCTTCATAAGCTTGCCCTGTAGCTAAAAATCTTAATGTTGTTGACAATTGTTCGTGGGGTGATATTACATCATCTCTCATTACTGTGATTTGCTTTTGCAAAAAAGGTGCAACTAGTTCTAACAGTTCTTCATAAGCAGAGTCATCCATTCTTAAGAAATTTTTGTAGTCACTTAAGGAACTTTCTTTGAGCTCAGAAAGTAAATTTATATGAGAATATTTAGGCCTCTTTTTTAGCCATTCTTTCACCCAAATTTTCCTCTTTCTGCTTTTCTTTCTTTCTTCAGTTGAACACAAAGCTATAATACTTGTACACAAAATTATTTGTTCATCTATTTCACTGTCTTCCATTTTTCGACTTCTCAGTATAAATAAATAAATTCAGTAAACTTATTAAACTTATTAAACAACTTATGAAACTTATTAAACAATATTGAACATATACATATACATGCACCAAAGAAAGGGAGACAACTAAAGTTGGTGCAACATGTTGCACAGTGGGTGGCGAACACTCCCAAATTGCTTTGCAACTAGATTGCACAACAAGTTGCTTCGTGTATGGGGGGCTTTTCTTAGCAAAGCAACACTGAAAAAAATAAGAAACCTCCCTGTACTGTTATATTGGAAAAAGATTGTTTGTATAAAAATACCGAGTTATTCGATAGTTTATATTTAGGTTGTTTGTTTTGTCGGAACGAAGAGAAAGAGGTGAATGGTATTTTTGAAAATTGTAGTACTGAAAAAAACCGTGAGGTTAAGGAAATTTGTATAAAAAAAAAAAAAAAAAAAAAAAAAAAACTTATGACAATAAACTGTGTAATAGAAAAGAAAGAAGTGATAGTTTTTTTGGATTCAGGAGCCGAGGTATCGTGCATAGATTAAACATTATACAAGAATTTAATCAAAGGTAATAAAAGTATCTGCCATTTACTCGTAAAAGGAATAAAAATAACAGGAGCTAATCACAAAAAGTTATGCAATGTAATGAATCAAGTTTTTTTGGAGATCAATGCAAATGGAAACATTTTTACTATTAATCTTTTAGATACCAAATTTAAGCTATCAAATTATCTTCGGTAACGATTTATTCGAAGTGGTAAAGGGTATTATAAATTATGAACAAGAGGTGTTTGAGTTTGAACTAAAAGGTGTAAAAGGGAATATTTTTTTTACAAGTGTAAAAACTAAAAATGATTTAAAGATTCACGGTATAAATCGTCACGTTGTGAATTGTCAATCTGTTGAGGAAAGAATAGAGAATGTAGAGACAGAAATAAAGGATGCGGTAAATAGGGCAGAGAATTTAGGAAATGATGAAAAAAGGGAATTTTATTAATTATTAACCGAATATAGAACAATGTTTGAAGATAGAGTAGGGCTTATTGAAGGTTACGAACATAGTCTAAAAGTGAAGGATAATGCAACGTTTTATTATAGACTACCCGGTACCTTTTGTGAAGTTAAAAGAAGTAGAAAAGGAAATTGATAAAATGCTACAACAGGGGATAATAGAAAGATCAAATAGTAGTTATAAAAAACCCGTTGGTGATAGTCACTAAGATGGATGGAAGTGTGAGGCCAGTTTTAGACGACAGATTTCTCAATAGTCAGCGAGAAGCTCAATATGATATGCCTATGACTCTTGAGCAAATTTTTCAAAGATGTGAAAGAACAGAGTATTTAAGCATCGTCGATTTAAGAAATAGTTTCTGGCAAGTTAAACTGAATCCAGATCATCGAAAGTACACCGCATCTTTATGTTAGGGTAGGTGTTACCAGTTTTGCAGAGCTCCTTTTGGGTTGAAATCAAGTTTAGCCGCTCTTATTAATGCAATGAGTTATGTAGTTGAAAAGAAATTAGATTCCCATGTTATCCAATACGTTGATGATCTACTATGTATAGGAAGTAATTTCAAGAAGCATATAAATATATTAAGAAATTTATTTGAAAATTTTAAAATACATAATGTCACTATTAATTTAAAGAAATCCTTTTTTTTCGAAAAGAAGTTAAGTACTTAGGATATATTATCGGTAACAAGTCAATCAAAACTGACCCAGATAAGTTGAATGCAATCAGAGACTACCCTATTCCTAAGAATAATTGAGAACTTTAAGGCTTTTTAGGATTAGTAAATTTTTATGGCAGATTTTCAAACAGAGTATCACATCGTATAAGACCTCTTAGTGATTTGTTAAAAAAGAAAGTAAAGTGGAAATGGAGTGTTGAATGTGATATGGCTTTTAATGAAATAAAACGTTTATTCATAAAAGAAATTGAATTAACTCACCCTGATTTTAATAAAGAGTTTTGTGTTCATTCATCATCAGGCACTTTGCGTTAGTTTAAGTCAGCTTGACTCGCAAGGAAATCTTAGGCCTATTGCTTTAGCTTCTAGATTACTTAGACCATGTGAATTAAATTATTCTATTACAGAGTTGGAATTGTTAAGTTGTGTTTGGGGAATAAATAAATTTTACACATGGCTTGCTTTTAGAAAATTTTACATTGTAACAGACCTTAAAGGTTTGACTTATATCAATGCTTGAAAGAATTCAACAAACCGTGTTAGTAGATGGGTACAGTTTTTACAAAATTTAAATTTTGAATTTGTGTATATTCAGGGAAAGGATAAAAAAGCAGCTGTTGTTTTAATTAGGGCAGTTGATAGTGTGAATGAAAATTTAAAATCTTCTTATGTTTTAATCAAGTTACTCAAAATAATCCTTTTGATTTTCTTTGTATCATTGATGAGTATCAGAAAAATGATGAATTTTGTAAAAATATTATCGACAACTTAGTAAATTTCAATAATAACGAGCTAATTAATAATGTATTGTATGTTAATAACCAGTCTGGCAAGAAGTTAGTTATTCCTGAAAATATTTTATATAAATTTATATGGCGCATACATGAAGAATATGGGCATTGTGGTATGCAGAAATGTTACGAAACGTTAAAAGAAGATTTTTATTGTAAAAATTTAAAGAAAAGAATTCATAAAGAATTAGATGCTATCATGTATGTCAAGTGAGTAAAGATGCAAATAACATCAATAAAGCTGCTTTTAAGTCAATTATACCGAATAAACCAAATGAATGTGTATCCGCGGATTTCTATGGTCCATTAATAAATGGAAAAGGAAATTTTAAATATATTTTTGTTATGATAGAAAATTTTTCTAAATTTGTTAAACTTTATGCATTAACTCAAGAAAATTGTAAACAAGCATTACGATGTGTTAGAGAATATGTAAACTAGTTTGGTCAGATTGTTAGTCTACTAACCGACGCATGTAATGGTACTCAGTTTATTTCAAAAGAATGGCATGTAGCCATGGAAAATTTAAAAATTAACCACATTTTAACGCCTATTCGACATCCTCAAGCAAATCTTGCTGAGAGAGTAAACAAACAGCTAGGAAACTCCTTCAGAGTGTTAATGTAAAAACAGCATGGAAGCTGGACAAACCATTTAAATGTAATAGAGCGTAATCTAAATTAAACTTTCCACCGAAGTATTTAAAATAATCCTTTTTCTGTTCAATTTAGACGTAATGTAAACCAAAAAGACTTTGGGATGAATATCTACCTTTTAATAATGATTGTAGTAATATTGATTTTAATGAAATTAAAAACAAAATTGAAAGAAATGCAAAGAAGAGAAATTTTAAAAATTGTGATGATCCATCTATAACTTCCGAAGAGATTAAGTGTTTCATAGCTATCCTCTATCTTAGTGGATACAATACATTGCCATCTAAGCGTCATTATTGGGACCAGGGTAGTGATATGAATAACAACGCTGTTTCAAATACAATGAGGAGGGGTAGGTTTCTCCAGATATGCCGTTTCATTCATTTAGTTGATAACACTCAAATAGATCCCTCAGACAGAGCATGGAAAACGAGACCATTTATGAAGAAATTAAAAGAAAAATGTCTTTCGCATTTCATTCCCCAACAAGATCTATGTTTTGACGAGTCAATGATAAAATATTTTGGAAGACACTCGTGCAAGAAGATCATAAAAGGCAAACCTATCCGATTCGGATACAAAATGTGGTGTATGAACACCAAAGACGGATATCTTATAAACTTTGATATGTACCAGGGAAAAAATCCATTTGGTAATGAAAACATTGAAAGGGTGTTTGGAAAAGCTGCAGCCCCTTTTGTAATGATGATAGAAGAAATGAAAGAAATAGAATTGAAATACCGCTTTTATACTGAAAATCTCTTTTCTTCAAAGAAACCTCTTTAAATATTTGAAAGATTGTGGGTACTCTGGCATAGGAACTATTCGACAAAATCGAGTTCCACGGACCTGCCCTCTGCCAGATAAAAAACAAATGAGAAAACAAGAAAGAGAGACCTTCAAAACAGCCATAGACAGACAGGATGGATTGTTGTATTGCCGTTGGCTTGACAATGCTGTTGTCACTGCCATTTCAACAAATGTTGGGAGTATTGGAGGTAAAATGGTAAAGAGATATTCACAAAATGAAAAAAAAATTGTGCAAGTACCACAACCAAAATTAATTGGATATTATAACAACTGTATGGGTGGTACAGACCAAATGGACCAGAATATAGCGTGTTACAGAATTAATATCCATGGCAAGAAGTGGTGGTGGCCAATATTTACATGGCTACTCGATGTAGCAAGGATAAATAGCTACTATCTATATTCTAAAAACCATAATATATCACAGCTTGAATTCACAAGGGAGTTAGTAAATGCATATCTGGCAAAATATGGGACAGAGAAAAAAGGGCCAGGAAGGCCCTTCAAATCTGTTCAATCGACAACGAGCCGCGTGTCTGATGATATTAGGTATCAAGGTCAACACTTGGTCACATACAGCGACAATAAGAAAAGAAGATGTGCCGGTGAAAATTGTAGTTCTTCTGTGATAACAGTTTGTGATAAATGTGGAGTTGGTTTATGCATATCCTGTTTCAAACCATTCCACAGAGAGAAAGGGGGGGGGGTGACAAAAGACTGTCCGCACCAGGTGACAGAAGTTCTGGCGACGCTACTGGCCAATCATGTGAGGATGTACAAAATGTTTTTCCCCAGCCTACCCCTGGGGCTTCAAATAGGCAAGGTTCTCACCTGGTTTACTGTTAATTTCACCACAGCCTAAAATTACTTTAAAATAGGGCATGTTGTATTAATTTTCATTATGTTCAATAAAAATGTTCAAATAGATTTTTTTTTTTTTTTTTGAGGCAAGTGGGCAAGCTGCAAATGCAAAGTAGTATAAACAATATATCAACCTGTCAAAGCGACCCAGAGATTTCCTGCCAAAGTCAACAGTCAACCAACTTTCATTAAAAATAGATAGGTAGAGATAGACATCTTTTGATTTTATCACCCCATTACAATGACAAAACTAACATTTTTATTCATGCATATATTTCACATTTCTTTGTTATTACTTTTTTCCTTAGGTACAAATATCAGTCCAAAAGTACGAATACAAAAAAGTTTGTTGACATCAAAAACGTTTGCAGTTGTACTTTGCACTTGTTTCATATGAATAGAATCAACACACCATGAAAGCTACTCAAGAAAATGCCTTTTAATTGTAACATTAGTTTGCATCAATTACTGTACATTACTCTAGTGGAAAATAAATAATGATGCCACCGAATAAAGATTAAACAAAACGTTGTTCTGCCATCGTAGAATAGATTGATAAAGGTTACACAGAACAGAAGTCATTTACCTTATCACCATTCACCATGTAGAAAGATTACGAATATTCCACTTCCCATACGATCTGTATAGAATCAGACGTTTCCAAGTTTTAACGACGACGTATCATCACAATAGCTTCTGGACCCCACATTCAACTGATTTCCCCAAATCGAAATCATAATCGCAATATATTGACCAAACAATACATCGACGAATCCACAATGAATCTGCTGCATATTAATTATATTCCAACAAATACGATAAAACTCGAACAAATATCATAAAATCAATTCAAAAATAAATCCGGTGTCAACAAGATGAGATTGAAGAAGCGATTTCAAAATAAGCAACAGAAAAATAACAAATGTAATCCGATGGTAGGCACTAGGCACAGAATAATCATAGAAGTTAATATTGAAACCAATGAATAAATTATGCAAAAGCAAAGTAAAATCGAGAAGAAATTAATGCCGTTACATAAATATGTAATAACTAAATTCGGCAGCGGCACTGATACAAAATAGACTTGAGAGACGATGAAGGTGAAGGATGAAGACAGAAAAAAAATGGCGTGTGCCGCCGGCCGCCGGCGCACGGCACAGGTTTACCAACCCTAAAAGTATTTTATTTTTTCGCCCTGGGTTACTCACCGAAAACCTCTGGAAATTTGAAAATCTCGCGTTCTGAATTTAAACTTTAATTCACTTATTCTATTATTATTATTATTATTATTATTATTATTATTATTATTACAGGGGTGCCCACGAGGGGGGTATAACGGCGCACAGTGCGCCGTTGAAATTTTTGGGGGGGGCATGTGATCGTTAATAGGAGCAACACGTTTGTTTATTCTATGAAACTTCTTCTTATCTAGTTAACAAATAACTATATACATATAAACTAGGCGATCCTAGGGGGGGGGGCAGAGGGGGCTTAAGCCCCACCCCCAGGAATTAAATGATCAAATATTCAATTTCACCTCAGAAATGCATAAAAGCGCTGTTTTGAGAGGTCATATTTCCAAAATTTTCTGGTGGAGGGTTCCGGACCCCCCCCCCCCCCCCCCCCCCCCCCCCCCCCCCCCCCCCCCCC
>KZ654576.1:216294-232671 GCA_001010745.2 Gerris buenoi
TAAATTAACTTTGTTCTTGTTTATCTTTCGTGTATCTTCTTCCTTGGTGGGTGTTCAAATTGAACTAAATTAAATTATCTGGAGTAAATATGTTTGCACTCATAGATAACTGTCAATCAATACTTAGTCCAGTCGACAAGAACATTTTACCTTGCAAAAGGTCATAAAAACTTTTTTCTTTTTTTATATTGTATGTACCTAGACATTAGTTAAAAACACAAGTTTTCGACCTCCTAGACCCTGTGCTAACCCAGAGGGGGGCCAAAATATGCGAAGTTTTAGTTGTTTTTTTAGTTTTTTCTTTATAACTCTTTACCTATATGTTTTGGAAAAAAATTGTTCGTATCTTTCTTGTAGAGCACTAAATTTGCAACAATTTTGAAATTACACATTTTATTTTTCTAAACCCTATACTTGCCGAATTATAGAGCTTCAAAGATGCAATATTTTTTTGAAAGTATCAAAAATAACATCTTTCTTGAGGACGAAAGAGGTCTATTTTTGCTATCCCACCCTTCCCAGTTAAATTTTTTGGGTATATCCTACCAATAGAAATACAAATAACCACCATTAACCACAACTAGTAACCAATGCTAACCACCACTAACAAATAATAAAATAAATTTTCGGGGTTTTTTGTTCATCCTTTCTTGTAGAGCACTAAATTGGGAACAATTTTTCTATTTCACATTTTTTTTCTAAAACCTATATTTTCCGAAATATAAGAGCTTCAAAGATGGAATATTATTTTTTAAATAACTTCAAAACCCTAGTTGCGGAGGTTAGTGGTGGTTATTTGTACTTCCATATTATGTAGGATATACCCAAAAAATCACTGTGTGGGGGAGGGATAGCAAAAAATTGACCCTTTTCGCCCTCAGAAAAGATGTTTTTTGCTATTTTCAAAAAATATTGCATCTTTGTAGCTCTATATTTCGTAAAATATAGGTTTTTAAAAAAAATGTTAAATATAAAATTTGTTGCAAATTTAATGCTCTACAAGAAAGGATAAAGGATGAACAAAAAAACCTGAAAACGTTGTTTATTGTTAGTTAGTGGCGGTTAGTATTGGTTGCCAGTGGTTATTAATTGTGGTTAGTGGTGGCTATTTGTACTTCCATAGGTAGTAAATACCCAAAAAATCTAACTGGGAGGGGCGGGATAACAAAAATAGAGACCCCTTTCGTCCTCAGAAAAGATGTTATTTTTTATATTTTAAAAATAATATTGCATCTTTGAAGCTCTATATTTCGGAAAGTATAGGGTTTAGGAAAAAATGTGGTATTTAAAAATTGTTGCAAAATTAGTGCTCTACAAGAAAGATACGAACAATTTTTTTCCAGGACATATAGGTAAAGAGTTATAAAGAAAAACTAAATAAAAACACTAAAATTTCGCGTATTTTGGCCCCCTCTTGGTTAGCACAGGGTCTAGGAGTCTAGGAGGTCGAAAACTTGGGTTTTTAACTAATGTCTAGGTACATACAATATAAAAAAAGAAAAAAGGTTTATGACCTTTTGCAAGGTAGACCCTTATTTTTAGGGTTTCGAGGTCGTCCTAGAAACCCTTATGCTTTTGGTAGCTCGTCCGTCCGTCCGTTGCAACTTGGATTATATCTCCCAACCTACTGACGCTATTGACTTGAAATTTGGTATATCCGTTTAACTTTTTTGCCCCAAAACAGAAAACCTATTGCGAACTTTGACACTCCAAATTTCTGCGATCTGCGATCAATTGCGATCACCACGCCATATTTTACATTTTTTGTAATTTTCAAGTTGGGTATCATTTCAAAGGTATTGAAATGTAGATTACAAATATGTACCTATCGCATTTTCAAAATGGCGGCCATTTTACCCCCCAAAAAATTCAAACAAACCCAAAATTTACCCCCCCTGCACTACCCCATTAGAATAGGTCCTAAAATAAGGCAAAAATACATAAATATAAATCTCTGTAGTCCAATAACATTTCCAGGAGTTGATTTAAAAAAAGTAAAATTTTAGAACTTTTAGAGGGGCGTAACTAGGGGGCCCCAAAATTTTTGTGATTTGAAAAATTGAAGATGGGTATCATTTGAAAGGTATTGAAATTTGGTTCACAAAATTTATTTTGTTTCCAAATTGGTGGCCATTTTACCCCTAAAAGAATTCAATAAGCGCATACCGAAGATAGTAAAGAAAAATAATAAATGCACATCTTGATTTTTAAAAGTTAACAATAGATGTTTTTGTTTAAAAAAATATATAATTATAATTAATTCTTATGACCGAAGAAACCCTTTTAGTAACTTGCTGGCAAGTACTTGACGGGATTTTTTATACCTGTCGACTGGACTATACTGTCAAATCAACGAACGTTCTCAATATCACTTCTACGTTTTAAAGTTCTCCACTAGGTAGCTCTAGTGGTGTTGTTCACAATTTTTATTTATTTATTTTTTTTTTTTACAATATTTTCAATTTCTAGCCGGCATTTTTTTTTTTCGGATTACTTCATTTTTCCTTATTACAAAATAAGCTCTTCCTATATACAAAAATTTCAAGTTTCTAGGGTTGATAGAAGTGCCTTAGAATTATGATGAGTGAGTGAGTGACAAACTAATTAACTTTAGGCTCATCTATATTATGAACTACTATGGCTATAGGTGTGAAATTTTTATTTCTGGTTCAGTTTGTCGTGAACTTTAAATTAAAATTAATTTTATACATCTAAGTATCTTCAATAGGATAATAGATAGAGGGGTTCCAAATTGCCGTGAGTTGGTTCCAGTAAAGGATGGTACGGCTGTGCTCGACTTGGCGGGGGCACTACCGTGCCAGTTATCATATAATCTATGCAAAGCTTTACTAATAAGGAATTTCAGAAAGAGACTTTTTAGCTAGATCAAACTCGAGCTTTCCCAGAAAAATTGTTATTGCCCCACCAAGAACAAGCCATACAAGAAGAAGCAGGGACCAATATTTTTTTAGCAATGCGATCCTATTGCTTTTCCAAATCTAAATGTAAATACATTGCTAAAACTATATACATATTGTCATACCAATCAGCATCACTTCATGTTAAAGAAGCTATTCAGTATTAAGGCTGCTTAACCTGACTAATATCCACCATGGGTCAAGTACTTAGGGATCCCCACCTCACTCTAATTAAATTACTTTTATATCCCCAAGGAAAGAGCTTATATTATAAAGAAGCTCGCTATGCAAATAATGTAGTAGAATACATTTTATTATATTGTGGTCCCCTGTTATTAGTTCAAATGCTGATAATTGTTGGGTCAAAACGGGGTAATAAAGGTGTAAATGATTATTTCATAAAATTGGCTATATTTCGTCCCGAGAGGGCCATCTTCAGGCCTGATATATGCTGATGTAGTGTTCTAAAAAGGTAGTAGAATAAAGGTTTATATCATTTTTGAAAACAAAAAGTCGTCTGAAAATAAACTTCTAAGCCACATCAATAAAACATATATCCAGTATCACATAATTAAATTATCAACTATTAATTATTTTTTTAAAAAACACACATTGAATTAAATTCGACACAAAGAAACTTGTTATAAAAATTATTTTGATAAGGTAACTGCATTCTTGACTTTTGTTTTAAAAAATTATATAAACCTTTATTCTACTACCTTTTTAGAACACTACATCAGCATATATCAGGTCTGAAGATGTCCCTCTCGGGACGAAATATAGCCAATTTTATGAAATAACCATTTACACCTTTATTACCCCGTTTTGACCCAACACTTATCAGTAGTAGAATACTTTTTTGAAAAATCAAAAAAGCACATGAGGAGCTATGAGAGCTCAAGATCTTGACTTGATGTCTTGAAATGTGCCCCCTTGAAATTTGCCTTGTGCTTTATTTTTCCTCTCAAGTAGGTTAGCCAACTGAGGATGAAAAAATACAATTTTAATTGCAACACCAATTTAAGTGCAGTGTGGATGAATGTGTGATGCTAGAGTATTGTATTTATGCATGATTAGATTAATTTGTATGCATGTCGATGAAATATTATTCTTAAGTAGGATATGTGTAAAGTTTAATAAAGTCAATAGTGTCTCATGCCATGTTTGTGGTACTCATAGAAATACTAATGCTAACCCAAGTAGCACGACTTTGTCCCTGGGACATCCACGGGACCAGTCACTTTGTCCTTTTGCACATCCCCTGGATGGTAAAATTTTTGATTTTGGACGTCTTATGGCTAACCCGATGTCCGGCCTTCTAACCTCCACGGGACGTTCATAGCATATCCCGTAGGATATGCTATGGACAGTCTAGGGACATATTATTCTGGATGCTTAAAATGTAAATTTGTAAAAAGAAAAAGAAAAAGAAAAAAAAAATTGTGATTGGATTAATTATTACATTCCCTTAATCAGTTTAATTCAAGCATTGATTTTCATACTAGATATTTAATGATGCCCTTGTGAGATTTGAACCCGGACTTCCCAGTTACCAGTCCATCGCCTTATCCACTCAGCCATGGGACATTTCCGATGAGAGGAAATTCTAAATGAATACTTTAACCTTACATCATAAATATATAACTGTTATAAATAATTTGAGAATTATTCAATATAGCTTTCACTGAAACACCATCCTTAGTATAACGTAAATAAATCCAATTCTAAATTTTTTTTTATAAAAGCAAAAGCTTTTAATAAAAAGCTTTTTGTCACTCATCATCCAAACATTCAAACACCAGAATCAAACATTTTAACAATAATTATATTTTAGATTGACATTACAAGTTATTTGTAATGACATATCACTTGCCTACCTTGACACATGTAGGATACCTTAACCCGATGTCCATTGTCCATAGGATGTCCTTAACTGGACAATCCCATTAAGGACATCCATAGGATACCCTTAACTCAATGTCCATAGGACATCCCAAACTGGACATCCATAGGATGTCCTTAACTGGTCAATCCCGTTATGGACATCATAGGACATCCTTAGGATGACCCAATGAGGCATCCAAAACGGGATAACCATAGGGGAATCCCTGGATAAACAATTATGGACAGGATCAAATCTTGACAAAAGGATATCCCAGGGATGCCTTCTGGATCAGCTGTGCTACTTGGGAATGGCTAGTATACATGGTTAGATTAGCAAGGAGAGTGACCCAGTAATAATGCTCACTAGAGTAGAATAGAGTTATTAGCAACAAGTGTAAAAGTAACTCTAACATCTTAACTCCCACCGTCATTTTGCTTCCGAGCTTACCAAAGGTAACAGATGTGATCATTCTGAAGAATGAAAAAATTCCATGACAAAAATCCATTTCAGATAACAGAGAACATTTTTGGTCTTGAGACTGTCTGTCCGTCTGTCCACAATTTTTGCGAACCAATATAGCTCAAAAACTACTAATTGGAATTAAATGAAATTTGTAAGGTAGGTCATAATTAGCTCATTGTTGGTGCCATGTAAGTTTCAACCTTTTATTCTCATTGGTTTTTCTTCAACATGCTTATAAAGGTTTTTTTTTTATAAACACCACAACTTTAAAAGTATGCATCTAATTATTAATTATTTAGAAATTTGAATGGCTTGTTGAAAATAGCCCAGATTATTGCTAAATAGCTACTTTAATTCTTGTATGAAAACAAAACAATTTTCAAAGATTTAAAAAGTAATTGGTAAAATTAAATAAATAGATAGTATAAGCAAAACATCATTTAAGTAAGCAATATGACATGAGGAAGTTAAGTGACACACTAACTGGCCGACTAGTTTTCAAAAGCAACTTTACATTTGTTGAACTCATTATCACTCTACACCAGTCCCTAGCTGTTTGAACGGAAGAGTAGAAGGGTTTATTTATTTCTATTTTAAACCATTTAGCGGCTAAAACTGTCTGAATTGACAATATCTGTCACATGAAGGGTATTAAAACTGTTGCCTGGTGCCTGGTTCTGTTTCTTTGGTGAAAGTAACATTTTGGCTTAGTATGATAGCAAGAATTCAATAGAAATTAACCCTTGAATGCTAATGGTAATTGGATGGATAGGTCTATCACATGTAAAAACACAATAAACAAAAAGAGAAGTTTTATTTTACCAGCAATATAAATTATGATAAAATTATATCTGAAGATATTTTTTACTGTAAGGCCGCTCCCTGACTTGTCGGTACGACATCGGTGCGGTATCGGTAAGATATTATGCCGATGCGGTAAGATTTTTTACTGAGCGCCTGTATTTTAATGAGTCCACCCTGAGTATTTTACCGCTTCTGTTTTTACTGCATGTTCTTACCGACTCTCGGTATGCCGATTCCTTACCACGCGGTAAAGAATTTTACCGACTCGGTACCGAGCGAGAGCTTACCGATATCGTACCGACAAGTGAGGGAGCGGACTGACTAGGGCGCATGCGTGGGAGCGGTGCGGTAAGGAATCGGTATACCGAGAGTCGGTAAGAACATCCAGTAAAAACATAAGCGGTAAAAAGTACTAGATTAATAAACTCCTATCATTCTATATTTGAGCGTGGCCGAGATTACAATACAAACATGGCCAGACAGAAGGACATTCAAATTACTTTGGTGACCGAAATTAAAAGTATCCGTAACTATATAATAATTATAAATTACCCGAATATGTTAGGAAGGACCTGACAGAGAAAGCTTGGACAGAAATTTCCAATAAAACAAAAATTACAGGTATTTACTTTTTATATTTATTAATTTTAAAATTATATATTAAAGGATATCGCCAGTACTTCTCTCTTTTTCTACGCAATCGCAAATAAATGTAACACGCTATAATGGTATCTTCATCTGACGACGACATAATCACGACACTACCGTTACTGCAAGATTTTACCGAAAGTATACCGACAAGTGAGGAGATGAAGGCAGTATCAGTAAGCTTTCGGTAAGCTATCGGTAAAGCAGAAATACCGCACCGATGTCGTACCGATATCGTACCGACAAGTCAGGGAGCGGCCTTATAGTTAAGCCTTTTGCTTTGACTTTCAACTTATTAAGAATGAAATACGTACTTTGTAGTACATATTTTCTTCTTTTACATTGTAAGTAGTTTAACAACTTGTTCTCTATCTTGGGTGTGACAAGGATGATTAAATTCTAATCATATATAAAAATATATTTTGAATACAGTTATCTCTTCATTAGTGTGGTGTGTTGACAATGAAGGGGAGGTGGGCCAGCAATTTTAATTTGGTTCCAGTAATGGTACTTGTTTAGATGGTTACTCCCATTGTTGGTTACTCCCCAAAAGTGAGTAACCAAGTCCTGGTTACTCACCAAAAGGGAGTAACCAAGAAATTATTATCACAATAATGGAATAAATACAATGTTGAAATAATGAAAAACAAATATATGCTTTTATATTCAAAAATATATAAAGATACAAAAAAAAAAAAATCAATAAACAACAAGATTCCCTCCCACAAAGCCTTCAATCTTTGTGCCTGAGGGAAATCCCGCCGTCATAGAAACTCTGAAATATATGATGTAAACAACGATCTTGCGGTCCCATAATGCCGCTTATGGCGAGCCTTGAATTTCTGCCAGGTACTCTCAATAGTTATGGTTTTCGGGGGGAATTTAAAATTTACTTGGGCCTCTTTATCAAGTACCTGTAACGGGCGACCAAAATGTGGTCTTCTCATATACCTGAACCGGTACGCCAAAATGTGGTCTTCTCATATACCTGAACCGGTACGCCAAAATGTGGTTTTCGGGGGGATTTAAAATTTACTTGCATAAAACGGAAAGTAATTAATTGTAATAATTAATCAAAATTTCTTTCTAACCGTGGATAATAATCATTACAATACATAATTAATAATATAATAGCATAATTACCTAAAAAAAGTACAATAATCTACAACAGTTGCTTGTGAAATTTTAGTGCCATCACTTCTTCTCAATTCACTTTTAATTGCATCATAGGTGTAAATTCCCAAACACCATAAGAAACTCATATGAAAAATTTCTACAAGTCCCAATCTGGCTCCTTCAAAGAAAGTCCCAGACAGTGCAACTAATGTTTTTCTACAATTTTTTCTAGGACAACACCAAGTCCCATACTGTCGCCTTCCTACTGGTGGGCGAAGATCCATATCTCGTCCACATCCATTTTCTGGGCATGCCCGATTTTTTTGAAAGACACCAATACCTATAAGCAACAATAAACGCTCAGATAAGAATACAATACAATACTATATTACTGTTACACTTAACACGCAATAGTCAAATAAAAAAAAAAAAATAAAGATATTAAAATAAAAAGAACTTACCCTGTAAGAATTTGTAAAGATCCCAATTAGATTTATTTTTGGTTAATTTATAATCATCTATTAGGGTTAAATCGATTAACACGTCCATTTGAGTTTTATTTAAAAATCTGAATAAATTTAAATCACACAATTAAACGCAGACAACTTCAAAATTTAAAAAGTCTAAAGTTTTAAAAAATAAAATTTGACATGACATAAAAAAAAAAAAACGCCTCAAAAATCTATATAAAATAAGGATACATAAAATATTACAAACACAAATATGACCAAGGGAATAACAATAACATACAATCTTATAACCAACCATATATCAATCTAACATAGTCCTTATGTGTTTATAAATACTATAATAATCTTTTATTTTATGTTTGTGTATGAACGAGATGCAATAGGATCAAAGACGGAAATAAAACAAAATCACATAAACAGACATAAAACATTAATACCAAATCTAAATCTTATTAATAAAACACCTTAGACTAATTTAATTTGTTATTCCATTTGGAATTTTTCAAAGGGAGTAAATATCTGAATTAGTCTAAGGGGTATTCTTATTTAGATGGTTACTCCCTTTTAGAATATTATTAAAAGGGAGTAACCATCTGAATTAGTCTAAGGGGTGTTCTAATTCAGATGATTACTCCCCTTTAATAAAATTTCAAAGGCGAGTAACCACGTGAATCAGTCTAAGGGGTGTCCTAATTTAGGTGGTTACTCCCCTTGGTATTAATGTAGGGAAGTAACCATCTGAATTAGTCTAATGGGCAATCTTATTCAGATAGTCACTCCCCTTTAACGTATTATTGAAAGGGAGTAACCATCTGAATTAATCTAAAGGGTCTTCTTATTTAGATGGTTACTCCCCTTGTTATTAGTGTAGGGGAGTAACTATCTGAATTAGTCTAAGCGGTATTCTTATTCAGATGGTTACTCCCCTTGTTATTAGTGTAGGGGAGTAACTATCTGAATTAGTCTAAGGGGTGTTCTAATTTAGATGGTTACTCCCTTCATAAATTCTTTGCGAATATTCTCTTTCCCCCTATTCTAATCCCAACAAAAGCCCCAATGCTTTTCTACGTCCCCGAGTAAGAATGTATTAAATATTAAAATTGATTTAAATCAAATTATAATTACTATTTACAAAGGGAGACAGTCAGAGAAAAAAAAGACTTCAGCGCCGGGATTCGAACCACGGACCTCCCTCTCATTTCCAGTGTGAGGGTGCTCTAGCCAGTTAAGCTACACTGAAGAATACTTTCTACTGACAAATATCGATAACTAATCCCGAATTAAGCTTTTCAAAAATGAGGGGGAGGTCCGTGGTTCGAATCCCGGCGCTGAAGTCTTTTTTTTCTCTAACTGTCTCCCTTTGTAAATAGTAATTATAATTTGATTTAAATTAAAATTTGAACGTTCCGTAGTATGAATACTACCAAAAACTTAAAAATTGAATTTCTAATTGATTGTACTAAGTACAGGTACTAAATGAGTACTTGATAATTACTAGCGTATTTCTCGGTCTAGTTATATTGTCATTTCTTGACTTCTAAGACTTGTGGAAAAATTTGAAAAGCTTAATTCGGGATTAGGTATCGATATTTGTCAGTAGAAAGTATTCTTCAGTGTAGCTTAACTGGCTAGAGCACCCGCACACTGGAAATGAGGGGGAGGTCCGTGGTTCGAATCCCGGTGCTGAAGTCTATTTTTCTCTGACTGTCTCCCTTTGTAAATAGTAATTATAATTTGATTTAAATTAAAATTTGAATGTTCCGTAGTATGAATACTACCAAAAACTTAAAAATTGAATTTAAAATTGATAATAACTAAAAATAGAAATAGCCAAATCAAGAAATTAAGGGAGTAACCAAAAAAGGGAGCAACCATCTAAACAAGTGCCCCAGTAATCGCGATATATTCCTTAATACTGAAATTTATAGTTTTATGTGATTTTAAATGGTATTCCTTCTAAATTTTCAAACTTGTTCTTACAAGCAGTAAGTAATTGATCCAAGCCGATTGTTTTAATTCCTTTATCATCATGAGCATGATAACTGATGACATAATATTGCCAAAAATATTTTGTAGAGGCCCACGGTTCAAGTCCCGGTGCTGGAGTCTATTTTTCTCTGTCCGTCTCCCAGTGTTAATAATAATTATAATTTGATTTAAACTATTTTTTTTTTATACTGTCATGAATAGTTATAGGCTAATTCTCATTAGAGCACTCATTTTCAGATTTCATGTGGCATTTTAAAACACATTTAATAGCAGCGGATTGTTAATTTCTTTAGAATAGAGTTTTTTTAACTAATAAAAATAAACTTCTTAGCAATGTTTGTCCACTGCCACTAATCTAGATTTACAATTTACCATTATTGTGTTCTTGTTTATTTCCAACAACATGTTTTGCCTTAAACAGTTCTGTTCAGAAAAAAAGAAAAAAAAAGAAAAGAATATTGTGATTAGTTAGATTGTTTTACAGTTTTAGCATAAAGCACTACCCAATTTAACAACACATGCAATTCTTAGTTCATGTAGATATAAAAACAATCAATTTAGGCCTTAGGCTTTTGTAAACTTTTAACTTAGAAATATTAGTAGGTAAATATTTTTCCAAATTATCAGGCCTGGATTTTTAGTACCCCCCCTCCCCTCTCCCCTGGTGTACTGTATGTATACTGGCATATGCACAATTGGGGTATAAAGGGTGAAAGGGATGAAAAAATTATGAAAATACCTCAACAAAGCAAAGCTCGAGGACGGGGGCTTTTGCTCGGGCTTATGTATGAAAAAAAAAAAAAAAAAAAAAAAAAAAAAACTAAAATTATTAAACACACATGTACAAAAAGAATAAAATAACAAAAAATAAATAAATAAATAAAAAATAAAAATACAGTAAAACTTTGAATAAACATTTTTGTTAGGGTCGCAGAAAAAAGAGTTGATAAAGATTTAAATTATTTGTAATTTACACTACACCTTTATTATCATATGTTAATTCTGTTTGACGGATTTTTTTCCCCAGGTGTTTAATAAATACTCAAAAACTTATAGTTTTCATATATTTTTTTATTATTCAGAGACGTTTCGACCCTTCTCTAAGGTCATTTTCAATCTTTTCTAAAAATGAAAAAACATTAACAATAATTAACACATATTAACAAACAAAAACATTAACAATAATTTGTGACTGAGGACTAAGTGGGTGTTCTAATTGTAAATTATTAAATTTTATTAATATTGACAAACTCTTTTTTGAGGAATAATGTACACATCATCTAATTTTGAATCGTACGTATAAAAATTTTTATTATTTAATTGTATTACAAAAAAATTNGAAGTTGACAAATATAAATTTTATGTCAACTTCAAATAAATTATAATATATAACTGAATATATATGATGCATTTCAACACCTTCCCTCATCAAATATATTCATATTCATATATATATAAATATTTTGATTTCAAAGTGAAGTTGACAAATATAAATTTTATGTCAACTTCAAATAAATTATAATATATAACTGAATATATATGATGCATTTCAACACATTCCCTCATCAAACATATAACTATTCATATATATATAAATATTCATATGACTTTATTTAAACTCATCCTCTCACTTAAAATGGAAAGTCTGGGTTTAAATAAAGGGTTTGTTAGTAGATCCGCAAGTTGATCTTCGGTTGACACTTTTTTAATTAATACCTCCTTAGAGCTCACCAACTCTCTTACAAAGAAGTGCCTAGTTTTAATATGTTTTGTGCGTCGGTGAAACCCAGGATTTTGGGCTAACCTAGTAGCAGCCTCATTATCAACATGCAGCTCTGGTACTGGAATTTCTCCAACCAAATCGCAAAGTAGTCGCTTCAACCAGATGATTTCTCGAGCTCCTTCGCTCGCTGCAACTACTTCGGCTTCAGTGGTAGAGATGGCCACCGATGTTTGTCTCTGGCTGAGCCAAGTAACAGCTCCTCCCGAATAGAGACACAGGACACCAGTCGTAGACCTCCCTGTCTTTTCGTCCCCACCATGATCTGCGTCACTGTAGCATGACAATTTGGCTCCAGTATGACTAGGCTTATAAGTAATCCCGTAGCCTTCTGTCCCTTTCAGATATCTAAATATCCTCTTCACTCTCATCCAGTCCGACTGCTTAGGGTTGTCTAACGTTCTTGAAGCCACTCCAACGGCATAGGCAATGTCTGGTCGTGTACCTACCATCAGATACATTAAAGCACCAACAGCTTGGCGATACTTTAATTCTAGATCATTAGCTTCTTCATGCACCGTTTCTTCTTCAACAAATTTTGTAATAGGAGTTCCAACAGGCCGACTGTTGCTCATTCCAAACCTCTCAAGTACCTTTTTAAGATAAGCACTTTGGCGGATTGTAATTTCATGATTTTCACTTTTGTCTATTTCTAAGCCAAGATAGTAATTTGCCGGCTTTACTGTTATCTTAAACTCTCGTCTAAGCTCACCGATAAACTTCTCTGTTAGATATGGATCTGACGTCGCAACTAGCCCGTCGTCGACATACAGAGCCACTATTATCAGTTCTTCTCCTTGTTTCCTAATAAAAAGACAAGCATCAGCTTGACTCTGATGGAACCCAATTTTCAGAAGATAATCCCGAAAACGTATGTTCCAACAGCGTGGTGCTTGTTTTAAGCCGTAAAGGCTCTTCTGCAGTCTACAAACTCTCTCTGTGCCATCTGAGAATCCTTCAGGCTGCCTCATATAGATTTCCTCATCTATATTTCCATAGAGAAATGCACTGGTGACGTCAAATTGAGTTAACGACATCTTTTTATCTGCTGCGACGCTGAGTAGAGTTCGAATGGTACCAGCTTTAGCAACAGGGCTAAAGGTTTGATCATAATCAACACCTTTCTTCTGCGAAAACCCTTTAGCGACCAAGCGGGCTTTAAACCGTTCGACGGAACCATCTGGGTTAGTTTTTACTTTAAAAACCCATTTGCTTGAAATAGCCTTCTTTCCAGGTGGTAAATCCTCTAAATTCCAGGTCTGATTTGCAGCTAGTGCATCCATTTCAACCTCCATGGCCTTTTTCCATTCAGCTTTATACTCACTTGCCAGTGCTTCCTTATAAGTACTTGGCTCTTGAATATTGTAACTGATTTCAGATACAGCTGACATAACGAAATCTTCAAATCTCTTGGGCAACTTTATAAGAGATCTGTCACGTAACTGCATTCCATGAGTTGATCTTTGAGAAGTCGATCTGTCATCTTCACCTTCAGATGTAACAGAGTTCCCACTTCTTTCTTCAACTTCACTTGAACTTAGGCTTCGTTTTTCCTGGTCATGTGTTGTTGATAAATCATGATGGTCATCGCCAGAGGTTTGAGTTTCTATGTCCCTAGTTTCTTCTTTAACTCGAGAAACATCCTCTTGTATTCCCTTGGACACCTTGATTTCCATTGATGGTTTCTGAACAAGGGGGTTTTCTGAGAAAATAACATCTCTTGATCTTATCATTTTATTATTTTCTTTTAACCAAATACGATAGCCATCGTCATCATATCCAACTAGGACGCTATCTGAATTAGTCAAAGGGGTAATCTTATTCAGATGGTTACTCCCCTTTAATAATATTATTAAAGGGGAGTAACCATCTGAATTAGTCTAAGGGGTGTTCTAATTTAGATGGTTACTCCCTTCATAATTTCTTTGCAAATATTCTCTTTTTCCCTATTCTAACCCCAACAAAAGCCCCAATGCTTTTCTACATCCCCGGGTAAGAATGTATTAAATATTAAAATTGATAATATCTGAATTAGTCTAAGGGGTGTTCTAATTTAGATGGTTACTCCCTTCATAATTTCTTTGCGAATATTCTCTTTCCCCCTATTCTAACCCCAACAAAAGCCCCAATGCTTTTCTACATCCCCGGGTAAGAATGTATTAAATATTAAAATTGATAATATCTAAAAATAGAAATCCCTTCCCTAACCCTCCAAAAACATCCTTGTAACGATCAATTAAATAATCAGACTGGACAGAAAATGTTTTTCTAACCAAACCTAATGAAATACATGTGGGTAACCCAATAATACACTTCACATCCTCAGTCAGCACTTTAAACAACACAAGTGAAATTTTTCCATCATAAACTACCTCAACATGAACTCTACCAACAGGTGATAACAAAGATTTACTGCCATAAGGCGCTAACAATATACCAGACTTAATTATATCAGGAGGGGGTTTCATTAGCAAAACATTTTTTAATGATATTACATTAGTCTCTGCTCCAGTGTCAACTTTGGCTTTAAGTTTTAAATGATGACAGTTAAGATACACGTACCATGAATGACTATCTTCAGAGCTACTCTGCTCAGCTCCTTCCATCTTCTCCTTGATAGAGTTTACAGCAGCCCCGGAGTCGAGGGGCTCCTATTGCACCTATTGCCCCCTCACCCTCGGGGACTTCTAGTATGTTAGGCAGGAAAGTCATACGAACATTTTAAGCCGCTTTCCAAAACTTTAGGATTTTTTGCAAAGGTTTCCCTTTTTTTCATCTAATTTGACTGGACTATTTGTAAATATCGAAAATAAGTAGTAGTTAGCAATGTGCAGCACGTATTTAGCAGTGTGATTTTATAATTTACATTTAATGAAAAATGTAAGGAACTTCGTTCCTACCGGGTGTCCTGCGAAACCACTCGTATTTTTTTTTGTTTCTTCTTCCGACTGTTTCTTTTTTTTTAATAATCCTTCCAGATAATTTATTTATAACCTTCCAGATAATTTTCATATCTCCTATGAGATTCTCTAACATTAGTTAACATAGCCTGAGTGATAGGAATGTTTTGAATGGTTTCAAAACGTCTAATTGAATTTTCCACAATCCTTTGAGCCACAAGACTCTTTTAGATTCTTTTAAGTTCTCCACTAATAAGGTCTTATTTACAGAAAATCCACTTTCTACAGAGGCATTTCCATGAGAAAACAAAAGGGCTAACTAAACAATTTGCCACAATTCAGCAAAGATTTGCTTTCCTGACAAAAACTCAGTGTAAAAATCATCAAGCCTTTTTGAAGGAAGACCTTTTTCTAAAAAAAAAAAAAAAAATGTCGAAATGGGTTTTTAATGAAGAATGAGATTCAGAACAAAGTATGCTGTACTGGTGTTTCGACTTTTCAGCAACAGAATCACTAATTCTGTTGTTCAAGCAGAAGGTTTCTAATAAAATTTTAAATCTTTTTTTTCCTTCATCAGGTAGTTGGAAAATAATAGCAGGGTCTAAAGATGAAATAGCTTGAACTGCCTGATATTTTAGAGGAGATCTTTCTAAAATTTTCTCTGTCATTTTAATTAAAACTGTTTGACATTCTGCTCTAAATTTTAAGATGTTTTCTTCATTTGATTTTACTTCTTTTAATATTTTTTTTTTGTTTCAAAACCTAGGTCAACATTTTTTAAATCACGTAAATATTCTTTTTCATGTAAATCTAAACTTGAAGTAAAAGACATTTTGTGATGTTTTATAATTCTAACAAACTCTGAATTAAAATTTGCAAATCTTTAAAAAGGAATATTCCAAGTGGTTCAGATGTTTGTTATTTTTTTAAGAATGGCTCACATTCCTTAGAAATCATTTTTTAAAATGCTAGCTTACTTTTGAATAATAAATCATTAGTCTAAGCTATCACATTTTTACATGGTTTAGGTTATCAGTCTTAAAATTAAAAAAAAAAACTAGACGTAATTAAATTAAAAACGTATATATTTAGTATAAGAATTATTTTATTATTATTTTATTTGTTCAAATCCCGGCGCTGGAGCTTGTTTTTCTCTGATTGTTTCCCGTAGTTAATAATAATTATAATTTGATTAAAATTATTTTAATAAATCAAGTAAATAAATATCAGTTTAAGGTGTTTAAATAGTAGTTAAAAATTTTAAACCTACAAACTTTAGCTATTACCCATGGTGCACTAGTCGTAGATAAAATTTAATACGCAACATGGATCGAAGTATTTCTACTCTCGGGATTATCTCTCTCGGCAAGCCTCGAGAGCTAATACTACAGTTATCTCCCTCGGC
>KZ654576.1:233272-267383 GCA_001010745.2 Gerris buenoi
TGATGGAAACCAAAGTGAAGAAGTAGAAGCAAGGATAGCAGCCACGGGTAAACTGTTTCATGCAATTAATAGGAGTTTCATAAGTAAAGCGGAAATTAGCAAGAAAACAAAGATAGTTGTATACAAAACAGTTTATGTTCCTACCTTGACGTACGGATGCGAGTCGTGGGCACTAACCAAAAAGAAAGAAAGCAGGATACAGGCTACAGAGATGAGATACTTAAGAAGAGCTGCCGATAAAACGCGAAGAGACCGAATTAGAAATACAACCATAAGGCTGGGATTGGAAGTGCAGCCCATCCTACAATCTGTCAAAAATGCCCAGCTTCGCTGGTTTGGGCACTTGCAAAGAATGGACAAGTAGAGACTGCCTAAAAAAGTTTTTGAAGCTCGTTGTGAAGGAAGAAGACATAGGGGAAGGAGAAGGACAACTTGGATGGATAACATCACATCCACCCTAGCGGAGCGAGGAACGTCTGTCCAACAAGCAAGGACCATGTCCAAAAATAGGGAACGCTGGAAATCCTTTTGGTCATCCTCAACACCTACCGGTAGAAGAGGAACCGACTAAGTAAGTAAGTATTGTTCATCTTGATGTACAGCAGCGAGTTGTATATAAAGAGATTGATGAAAAAATTTACAGTGTATGCCTAGTTAAGCTCCAGTTATATTCTTTATAATCTTCTTTTGATAAATGAGTAGTGGCTCATGATTAGCATGTCTAGAGCACTTGAGTTTGTTCAGGTAATGAATGTTTTAGCTTTCTAAATACAAACAAATAAACTGCAATAATTTTAGTTACTGATATTATATTATGATCTTTCCTGCTTAGTTTGCCGTCTACAGTGATTTCTAAATATTTTACTAGTGCCTGCTACTTATTTACTTTGAGACTTATTAGTAGGTTTTGGGCTTCATCTTTATTTATTATGATATCATTACTACAAAACCATTCTTCCATTTTTCTAATCTCGCCTGTCCGGTTTGGCGGAGATGATATTCATTTAAATAGCGATGAGTTAAATTAGAATCGTCGGCAAAAGTCGGTAAGTTTTCCACTATATCATCTGCCTTGGTGAGTTCCATGAAGATTGTCTTGTCATTGGCACTACTCAGGTAGAGTATGGAACCTAAAATGAACCCTTGTGGCACTCCCCTATTTACCAGTTCACCTTCTGAACATTTATTTGCATACTCTACATAATTTAATCTTTCAGTTAAAAATGCCTTATGAACATTAAAAGCTTATAAACATTTCCCTAATTATTTAGTAAAAGACATTTCTGAAAGAGAGTAGGGATACATACCCTATCAAAAGCTTTAGAAATAGCATTTTAGGACTGTATGTTTTCCATTTTTTAAACCTTCTATTGCTGATTCAACAACTTTCATTTTATGGCTTCTATGGCGCACCTTCCTTTCCTATATCCATATCCATATTGAGTTGATAATAACATTTTTTTTGTTATTGTTCGAACATAGAAAAAAGCTCATCCACTCTGTATTCATCATCACTGCCTCCAGATTCTTCTAGGAGGTTCACAGAAGCTGATGGTTAGTTGTCTTAACCAAGGCATTTCTTGGCAAAATTATTTTTCTTTTTTACACAGAGCAACGTTTACCATAAGCTGGGCACCGACCTTAAAAATGATCTTTCGAATATTTTTGAAAATAGGGGCAGTGAAACTGATTGATCGAAAATTTATGGGGGCATTTGTACTTTTTCCTGGTTTAGGAAGCATAATTATCTTAGCATGTTTACACCTTAATGGCATAATATAGGCTAACCTCAACATGACATTATATATCTGTGTCAAGTAAACCAAAGTTTTCTTAGGAAAAGGTTTCATAAAGGTTGTGTGATGTCATCATAACCTGAATCTTTCTTGGACTATGTTTCATAGCATTTTTAACTGTTGCTGGCGTAAAGTAGTCCATGAAAACTGATAGAGGTTGTGGTTCGAAGAGTGAATTTTCAATTGAAACATTGTGTTCGTAGTCTAATATAAGGTTAGGTGTGAACTGATCACATAACATATCACTAAAAATGTTTTCCTCCGGGGTGGAATGCCACCCCGGTTCAATTTTGAAAATATGATTTTTAGTGATCTGTTAGGTCTTTCTCCACAGTGTGCCATCGGTTGAATCTAATGTAAGAAGTTGATCCGAGACTGCTGCATCGCGTTCTAATTTTAGAGCCATTTTTAAATTAGCGAAAAAATTTGTGTGTTCCATAACGAGTTCTGTTCCATAAGGTTTTGGCTGTCTTTTTAACCTGTAGGGACTTTTGAATATGAGGGGGATAGTTAATGTTTTTTTCTTTTAATTGAACCATTATTAGGGTTATAACTTTACTGGCTTGCTTCTGTAGCAGTATATTTTATTAGGTTAGTTAGAGAAGTGACCGCATCATTTATATCGTTTGTTGATTTTAGGGGTATTTTAAGATTCTTATAAAATTTCTTTGTAGAGATCCCAATTGAACGGATGCTTTATACCGATTAACGGGTAATTTTTTAATACCGATGAAACTTCGTCGGTATATAAAGTAATGGTCACTGGTAAGTGATCTGAACTGAACTCAAATCATGTAAACTAAAGGCGGTGTGCATTTTTAATTTATGTTTATGTCAATAAAAATGTCCAAAATGTCTGGCGTACCTAATCCGTCGGTAAATCCATAATCCATACGATAGTGTGTAGGTTTATTCGTATGAAGAACGTCCAATTGACCATGATGTACAATATCATGAAATAGATTTCCTCTCGGATTTGAAGTATTAGAACTCCAACGTGGATTTTTACTATTGAAATCAAGAAGAAGTTACGTCTCATTTTATTTAACAAATCGTTAAAATGGGTTAGTTGAAGTCTGTAGCTGGAGTTGAGTAGAATGAAGCAATTTCATAAACGTGGCTATTAAGATAAATCTGAATTCGAGCTTGCTGTATTCCATCAGTTCTGATGGGTTCTAGTTGATCATGCTGGATAGAATTCTTAACGAAGACTGCTGCACCACCTCCTATCTTATTACTTTCATGATCGGATCTACTCTATATCCAGGGATGAAAAACTGTATTGCTGGTGATAGTTTGGTCTTAGTAGGTAAGAGCATATTAATATCATTTAAATTAAGAAATTGGAGTAACTCATGGTATTTACCATTGATTCCTTGACTATTCCATGTGCAAATTTTTAAGAATGAATTTCTCCTTAAGGGTCTGTTCATATTTTATTTAAGAGTACAGGTAAAATTTGAGTGAGAGTAGATACCAAAGGTTGAATAATTGTCAAAAGAGAATCGATTTTTTAAATTAATTGATCTATAGTTGAATTGTTATTTTTTATGCTGTTGAACGCCACCTTTAACATACCTTGGCCAACCATATAATAAATAACGACCTAAATGTTCCCTATGTCCATATCCTAGCCACATCTCGTTGCAAGTCCTTCCACACCAAGCTCGTCCACCATCCTAATCCTCTTCTCCATAACCTATCCTCTTTGCATATTCCTGGCAATCCGAGGCGACGCCTGAAGAGAAAATGGCCCTGTGGCCATCTAAGAGACTAATATTATTGTAATCAAAATTATTGTCAATCTCCTAATATTTTATGTATGTGTGCTGCATTTACCGTATGCAAGCAAGCTGCTTGTTATAATTAATTGGTATAGTTGTAGCTGAATGATAAACGTAAAAAAGGGTTGACTCAAGTGTTTTCTATATTCGCCATTCCTGCCATGGCACTTGTCCTGCGCCAACTAAATACTCTTTAAAAATTTCGCGAACAAGCTTCGCTGAGGTTGGTGCATTCCGGATGCAGCAGGTTTTAGAGAGACGAGCAAATCACCGGCTTGAAGTATGGTTCCCTTCGGTTTCTCTTTCTTCAACATTATAAGTTGTACACAAGTCTTCCTTAGGAAGTTGTGTAAAATGCAGCATGCCAGAACAGCAAGATCGATCCGATCAAGGGACAAATTGATGCTGCTGTGGAATATTCTGAATTGATTAGCGTGGATGCCAAAAGCGTTCTCGACTATCCTTCTAGCTCTTGATAGTCGGTTATTGAATACTCTTCTGTCTTTTGTTAAAGTTGTTTGACTGTATAGCAAATGAAATCCTGCCGCAGAGTAAATGCTTCATCTCCTATAAATACGTACGGAGGAGTAGTGGTCGCGTCACTTAATAGTGGTTCTGGTGGAAGTAACTGCTGAGATGACCATTGTTTATTTTTTTTTTAAAAACTGAATGTTGTGTAGGACAATAACATCTGATATCCGACCGTTGGTTCCGACATCAACCCAAATGAACTCATAGTCAGCATTGACACAAGCCATGAGAACGATAGAATGAAATTATTTGTAATTATAAAAGTAAGGCCCACTTCCTTTTTTGGGGTTTTGGGGGTTTGGACGATTCTAATATGTTTTCCGTCCCAAGCGCCAAGGCAGTGCGGAAAATTCCATCTATGCTCGACTTGTTGAGCGATTGCCCTCCACTCTTCGACGGTTGAAGGTTCTGAAATAATAAAATAAATAATTTTTAATTCGACTGAGTAAATGTCGACAGATTTTGGTGAAATTTGGTAGACATGTTCATTTTACCAAAGCTCAGGACGAGTTCGTTGGACAACGTTATCCGTCCAAGCTTGTGACGCGCAACGCTCGTATAAACGTGAACTTCAAATTTAAAATTGGAATGTTTGGTCGGGAAAATAATCTAACTTCATCTATTCAACGAGACAAAATTTTTTTTTCAAATATATGTTTTTAGTAAAACCAGCAGTGACACCGCTATGAAGAGTTAAAGATCGCTAAAAAAAATAGAAAGTAATATAAAGTTAATGTTAATAAAACAAAGTACATGATAGAATGCGATGAAGCTATCTGCCACACTAATTGGCAGCCTATTTTGTATTTTTGTACAATATTTTTTTTTTTTTAACTGGTGCCACAAACTTACATATATATTATATTTATAAATAGTATTATGAATGCAAATACGTGTGATTAATGAAAGTCCTCAGGTTACCTTCTTAAAAGTACCTAAAGTCATTTTTTGTATTTTGTATAGTATATTTTGACTGAAATAAAACTATAATAAATTTACGTTTAATGATTGTTACAAATCTAACCTACCTTCATGTAATCTTGGAGAAAACTCAAGATCGCCTTACATGAATCGGGTATTATCTTTCCCAATCCCTGTGGTGAAATAGCTGTTAGACATTTTAATTCCTTGTAGGTATACCCAGTTGCCAAATACCGTAGAGTAGCGGTCAATCTTTCATGAGGGGTGATCGCTTGCCTCATAGCAGTATCTTTCTTTATCATTGGAGTGACCATTTGAAGCAAAATATTGTAAGTTGGTTCGTCCATTCTTAAACAATTTCACCAATCACTAGGCTCGAGCGAGAGCTCATTAAGTAAATTTACATGGGTGAATCGTTGCCCATCTGAAAGCCATTTTTTTCCCACTTAGATCTTGGTTTCTTTTTCTTTTTTTTTTAATGCAAACGACAAGGCCAGCTAAAGTAAAAATCCTCCTCACTAGTTACGCCATAGTTTAATTTTAAAAACGTTTCGAATACAAAACAGCACAGTCACAGTAAGGTGGTAAAGAGTAAAGAGGAACTGATAACGCTGAGAACTGAGAGAGCAATATAGGAACTACAGGCCTGGTACGAACTTGGCTCGGGCTCGGGCATCGTCGTGTGTGATCCCTGTTTTGGAGCTAGGGCAGAATGGCTCGTCTGGATGTGGCCTCGTGGCTCTGTCATGTGTGGGGGCCAAGAAAAAAAAAAAATATATTAGAGGAATTGTTTGTTTACCTGTCAAGTAGGCTTGGAGTCCCCCAACCCCTTTTGTTTTTCACTTTCTTTATAAAAAATGAAAATAGAAAACTTGTCAATAAAGAAAACTACTAATTAAAAAGAAATGAAAATTCATACACCAAAAGATAACAACATAATAAAACTGTATGTAAAATTTCAACTATAACTATGGTCTATGAACACATTTATGGACAGCGTAACTAGACGTGATCGTGGTGATTGTCGACGTGCCTGTCGAGTTTATTATGTAAACTCTTCAACCTTCCCGGAATTCATCTTATATTTGAATGTCTGTAACATCCTTTCAGCTTACCCATTAGATCTCGGATGGTATGTTGTTGTCTTCATATGTTTAATATTATTGTTGTTGCAGTTTCTGAGTCACCTTGAAGCATACGCAATGGGGCGTAAAGTGTTGTCTATGAATTCGAGGAATAGGACTGCCCCCAACCCCAATCACTGGCATCTACTGTGACCACTATAGGCAGATCTTGATTAAAATGTATTAATGCCGGGTTTGAACATAATGTTTGTTTTTGTTTTTATATATATTTTCTATTGTTGCATCGTCCGCCTCATACTAATTCCATTTTGCCCCCTTCTTGATAAGTTGATGTAGACTAGCACATTGAAATTGTAAGTGTTTAATAAATCTGCTGTTTAATAGATCCCAGAAAGCTCGTAATTCACTTGTACTCTTTGGTGTTGCTATATTCTGTATTGCGTATAACTTATCATATGTTGGGTGCCATTTTTATCTATTCTGTGCCCGAGATATTTAACTGTGTCTTCCATCCATTTGCATTTATTCTCGTACACCTTAATGCCACCTTCTTGTAACCTTGATAGAACTTCCTCAAATTAGTCATGTGTTACTGTTTTTTTCCCTATTACGATTATATCATCTGAATAACAAGCTACCATGTTTATATCTCCAAGAATATGGTCTCTTATTCGCTGAAATATAGCTGGGGCTGAAGAGACTCCAAAAGTTTGTAGAGATGAAAAAAACTTTTTACAGTCTTCTCTTACTACTACTTGCAAGTACAGATCTTTAAGATGAATGGCAGTGAACTGTTTACCTCCACTAAGCTTGATCTTGATCTCCTCAAAACGTGGCAGTGGGTGTCAGTCGGTCGTGATAAACTTGTTGATTGACACTTTGAAATCAGCGCAAATAATATTTTTTCCTTTTGGTTTCATAGCCACTACAATCGGAATGACCATTCAATAAGAGTCTTAGATGGATCCAGTTTTTCAATTACTCCTTTTTTCATTAACCTAGACAATTCTTCTTCTATTGCAGGGCTCATCACAAATGGGGCCGGTCTTGGTCGAAATATTTTTGGGACTGCTTTATCTGTTGAGTGAATTTCAGCCTTAAATCGTCGAACATTACCCGTCCCCTCCTCAATTAAGTTTTTGTGTTTGTTACGACATTCCGTTTATTTGTTTTGAATGTTGTCTTTGTTTGATGATAACTACTATGATAAGACACTCTTTGACTATCCCGTTCTGTTGTATGTCTTGTTTAGATATTTTTATTTCTTCTCTCCCTGTGGTAATACACGCCTTTGCAAAATGCCCAGTTTTGTTGCAAGCGAAACAAATTGTTTCTCAAGCTGGACAGTGTTCTCCACCAGTATGTTGTCTGTAAGTGTATTTGAGAAAACGAACACCCAATTTACTGGGGTAGCTTCCTATTTTTTATGATGGTCCAAAGTCTGTATAGTCTTTCCTCATTTTTGATTTCTTTAAACCAAAGGCATTGCGGCAAATAGCTAGTCATGATACTTCTTGATGTTCCATTTCATCTTTGTGACGAGATTAAAATTTTTGCTCAGGCTTTCTATAGAAATCGTGTGTTTTAGAGTGGTGTACTGCATAATGTTTCTATCCTTCTGTAAAAAAATACAACAAATGTTAAGTTCTTTCATTAGTCAATAAATAAACTAGGACACCCTGTATTTACTTGACTCTTACCTGGTAAATTATCAATTCCGCCGTATGCCGCCCAACAGTCTGATATAATTATCGAATGCGGTCTTATTCTTTTCTGTATTAGTGGAGATGCTAAAATATATTTTAGCATCTCTCTTTTTGACTCCCTCTAAAAAACACCTATTGCTGCCCCTTTCGACTCCACCAATGTACCATTGTTCATGGACCTATAAAATTCATTAAAATCACTTTTCAAATAATTTCTATATGGTAATTAATATTCGTACAAATAGTCATAATATTATTGATTATTATTTACCACTAANAAAAATAAAATTCTTGATTACCATTATAAAATATGCATATTGTTCAATTTAATTTTCATAATTTTGTAAATGAAAGATTTCCAGAAAACATGAAGGTTGTTCCATTAGCTCCGAGGAGAAACTGGAACTTTAACTTATTTTTTCCCCCTTGGACATTCTTTAGCTTTTTGCTGAAAAAAAAAATATAGTTAATTAAGACAAATAAAGGTTCTAAAGTAAAAATAGTCTATTGTATGTTATAATCAATGTCATAAATTACAAAATCATGCATATTTTCTAATGGTAATTAAGACATTTTTTTATGAACAATGATTTTCGACTTTAATTATTTTTTAATTATTAAAAAATGTAATTTCATATGTTCTAAAAGTGTTTTCAATTCGGATTTAATAGTTTAATAAATATTTGTGTGTTAACACATTTATTTCTTTTAATTAACCTGCAAAATCTTTAAATTTTTAATGTCTTTTCCACCACTTAAAAACATGGCTGGCAACATTCAATTAGTGATAACTCCAAAACTATTCCGATGACCTTAAACTTTTAATATACCATTCAAAAGCTTATACAATGGAGAAGTTTTTCCTGTATTCGCCGCATGTCTAGCTTTTCTCAACTAAGAGTAGTAGGNAATGCGGTCTTATTCTTTTCTGTATTAGTGGAGATGCTAAAATATATTTTAGCATCTCTCTTTTTGACTCCCTCTAAAAAACACCTATTGCTGCCCCTTTCGACTCCACCAATGTACCATTGTTCATGGACCTATAAAATTCATTAAAATCACTTTTCAAATAATTTCTATATGGTAATTAATATTCGTACAAATAGTCATAATATTATTGATTATTATTTACCACTAATTATCATAGAAATCACAGTTTCAATAATTTCCACCACCACATTGGGGCCTCCAATTATGATTTCATTCTTCTCAAAATATGTTGAGCATATTTCTCGAAAGAAATTATTCCAATCTACGATGGTATTAGTAGACACCGTGCTCCTATCTTCTCTTTTTTTAGCCTCTGATGAGTTGAGCTGTGAATGTTTCCAGGCCCATACAAGTGGCTAGAGCTGTGCTGTGGAGAGACATCCTCTAAATTATTATTAATTTTCGGTCAATACTGAGGCATCTGCCCCGTATCTAACTTAAACAATCTGTTGGCATTTATGAGTATATTAAAAAAATAAGGTTCAGTTTCTTCTCGTTAAACTATCTAAGGGCCCTAGAAATAACGAGTTGTCAGAAGAGTATTCATCGTTATCTATTTGAACTTCATTGACATTCTTAGGGTTTTTAGTCCGACATAATTGTTTATAGTGACCTTTAATATGACATCTAAGACAAGTAAAATCTTAAGCTGGACAATCTTCTAGCTTGTAAAATTTATCATTACATCTACGGCATTTTTGCTGATGCTCCGTAAGTTTAATTATTTTCCTTAGGGGTATCAGTGTTATTTTTCTTAAAGCTTGTAGGCCAGAAATAAGCATGCGATTGAGTTTTAAGTACAGCCTCAACATGCCCTGGTCTGATGTCTGACTGTTGTTGTTGGACTGAGTCAACATGTCTAATTGTTTGAACAGCCTCTTCGAGTGTGAACTCTGGGTCAAGCTGAAGTCTTTCACTCAATTGTTTATCATTTATTCCTATGACGATTTTGTCTCTAATTATTCGTCCAGTAAATTAGCAATAATTTTCTCACAAGTACATGTAAGTCGCAAGATTGGGAGCGTTTGTAAGTTTCTGTGATAAATTCTTCCGACAGACCTCTCACTTTGGCTTAACTCATTAAATCGAGCTCTCCCATAAATTACGTTCTTTCTAGGAATGAAATATTTCGTAAGTTCTTCCACAATCCTATTATAGTTTTTACTACCTTTAGTAGGTAGGTTAAAAGACTCGAGAATATCTTCGGTTCTATCACCCATACAATAAATTAAGGTAAATACTTGTCGTTCTTCTTCCTTTATATCTAAGTTTGATGCTAGACGATATCTGTTTTATCGTTTGATATACTTCAGCCAATCTCCAGGATTACATCAGCATCTCCAGGAAAGTACATCAGCATTAATCTTTAACACTTTTTTGAATGGTGACAAAGTAGCAACCTTTTCCATGCCTTGATAATTGCCAAAAGCTAAGAATGTTCCAAACATTTCTTCAACTAAATTCTCATTTAATATCATCTCTTCGGGAATTTCAATCACCTATAACCAAATCATTCTTCGGCACTTCATCATTTCCATTTTTTAACAAATAATTTGCAAATTAATTTCATCAGCATCTACTCATTGATTCGTTCCCAGTTTTAACACTGAAGTATATAAACTGAAGTGTCAATTTGATTAACTCCGTGTGGTTGGCACGAACTCAACTGGTAAACATTGCCGGAAGGGCGGAAGTCACCGCCGAATAAATTCGTATCTTTAATAATTACGTGTTTTGACGGGCATCAACATTTGCCAAAACATGAACTAGGTCAGAGGGCGCACTGCCCCAAAGTTGATTGTTGATTTTCATTTTGAATCATTTGTAAGTTGCCCAACATACTTATTTAGTATAAACGTAATTGGATTTTTATAAGTCAACTTTAGTTGAAACAATCGCCAAACCACATTTTAATAACATATTTTTACTGTTTTCAGGCTGAATAGCATTTATCATGTCATTGCGGTTTTGAATGCAATCCAAATTTAATATATTCAAGCTTTTAATCCATTTACGCCCCATGATTGGAGGAAAAATTTTCTGATACTATATTGAAAGGTTCAAGAAAAAATAGCAGCTAGTTCAGGCGCTCGTACGCTCGTGCTCTACCAGAACTAGACTGACTGTTCCCTCGTTCGGCATTCAGTCCCTTCCATCTCACGCAAGCGCAGAATCCCTTATTCTGTCTTTTAAGCCATACGAGATAGAGCGCCTGATCCAGTAGGGAAACCTTATGGTTCGGCCATTACGTACTACCTTCAAGAACCTCCAATACATGACAATTCCCTCTGGCGATTACCTCAACCTAATTTGTTATTATTATTTACTGATAACTAGAATCTAACACGGCCATCCTGAAAGCCGCTTCGCTCTCGAAGCGTATAGTGAACAACATTAGCACTTAGTAAATGGTATCCATTTGGGCTCCATACACAGAGGAGTCCACTAGGTATGCCTGCTATACAGGGAACAAACTCAGATAATATCAAAGCTATGCTTACTCTTAGCTAGATGTAAGATAAAAGTGACTTGCAAGCTAGTACAATAGACCAGAACCATGCAACCACTAAGGATATGTTAATTATTAGAAGAGCTATGTTTATTCATAGCTAGATGTATGATAAAAGTGACTTCCAAGCTAGTACATTAGACCAGAACCATGCAAGCACTAAGCATATGTTAATTATTAGAAGAGCTATGTTTACTCATAGCTAGATTTACGATAAAAGTGACTTGCAAGCTAGTACAATAGACCAGACCCATGCAAGCACTAAGCATATGTTAATTATTAGAAGAGCTATGCTTAATCATAGCTAGATGTAGGATAAAAGTGACTTGCAAGCTAGTACATTAGACCAGAACCATGCAAGCACTAAACATATGTTAATTATTAGAAGAGCTATGCTTAATCATAGCTAGATGTAAGCTAGTACATTAGACCAGAACCATGCAAGCACCAAGCATATGTTAATTATTAGAAGAGCTATGCTTACTCATAGCTAGATGTAGGATAAAAGTCACTTGCAAGCTAGTACATTAGACCAGAACCATGCAAGTACTAAGCATATGTTAATTATTAGAAGAGCTATGTTTACTCATAGCTAGGTTGAAGAAAAGAAAAGAATACAATAATAATAGAACAAAATATAAAAATATCCTTTGTATTTAATCTTTTATTTAACATTTAAGTTATTATGTATATTAATTTATTCATTCCTTTATTTATTTATTTTCAAATACATAGATACAAACTAACATACCTTAAATATTAGAAGAGCTATGTTTACTCATAGCTAACTTATTGTTTATTATTATTTTTTTTTTTTTTTATATAGATACAAACTATCATACATTAAATGTTAGAAGAGCTATGTTTACTCATAGCTACGTAGGAAATATAGAAAACCATAATAAAACGTCAAAACATTAAAACATATTTATTGTACTTAATCTTTTACTTAATATCTAACTTATTGTGTATTATTATTATTATTTTTTTTTTTTTTTAAACTAACATAAATTAAATACTAGAAGAGCTATGTTTACTCATAGCTACGTAGGAAATATAGAAAACCATAATAAAACGACAAAACATAAAAAATATTCTTTGTACTTAATCTTATTTTCAAATAGATACAAACTAATAAAAAAAAATACCTTTCTAACTCAAGGTTGAAATAATTTAACTTGAGAATTATTGTTTGGAAAGAAGTTTTAGTCGTTCTGAGAGTGGGACGTCATCTAAGTCCTCATCGTCCACCTCTTCAAGAGCTTCAAGCAGATGTTGAATGTCTTCTTGGACATACCACTCCTTGGGCCATGGTCGTAGTTGTTCAAGAGCTGCTTTAGTAACTCTACCCGTACGAACATATTTGATTTCAAATCTGCCCTTTGGCAAGCATGTTGAAATTTCATATGGACCAAGGAACTCATAATTAGATTTGCTTATATGCATGTGTGAGTCTCGATGCATCAATACGAAGTCTCCTGCTTCATACTGAGTATTGTTACAACGTTTGGCATTAAACTTGGTTCCCTTTGCTGTAGCCAACAAGCGAGAAGCCCTCTCCCGATCGGTGTCTCTGTTTCTTAAGGGTGAAAGATCTGTTGACAAGTCCTTAAGTAGGGCGCTTACGAGAGGGGTACTTCTATTGATCCCTAATAACAATTGTAAGGGAGTTGAGCGAACTGACTTTTGAAAGGTTGAATTAAGAACTAACTGCACCTTCCAAAGCCCGCTCGACCATTCTGACTTAACACTTGACTCAATGCGCAACAGATTCATGATGGTTCTCATGTAACGCTCAACTTGTCCATTTCCACGGTGGAGATCTGGGGTTACAAAATGTGGTCTTATTCCAAGCTGTTCAAGGTACTTAGGCAATGTTGAATTTTTGAAGTTGGTTCCTGAATCCATTACCATCATTCTTGGTGTTCCAAACAGTGAAATTATTCTATTTATATTATCCCGAGTTTCATCGGCTCGGACTGTGTTCAATGGTAACAAAAGGCAATACTTTGTGAAACTGTCGACAACAACCAATAAATACTTGTGGCCAGAGTTAGTTGTCGGTAATGGGCCAAGGCAATCTAGGTGTAGAGTGTGAAATGGTTCTTTCGGTTTTATAATTGGTTCAATAAACCCCTGAAGTGGACCTGTCCTGGTTTTCTTCACAGCACATACAAGACAATGTTTAACATAGTTTCTCACGAATTGTCTCATTCTAGGGAACCAAAAATGTTCTGAGACAGATGAAAGTGTTTTCTCAGGTCCTATATGACATTGCTCATCATGGAAAATTCTCATTAGGCCCAACCGACTTAATCTTGGAACATAGTACTGGGTATTTAATGATTGGTCAGCATTTACTTGCTTGTGGAGTAGAAGTCCATCTTTAACTGCATACTGGTTCGGATCTAAGTTTCCATTTTCTAATTCTTGAATCATTTTCTGTACCTCATCGCTATTTCTTTGTTCCACATGCAGCCATGAAGAGTGGGTAACTCTTCTTATATTAACAGGGTTTCTACTTAAGAAATCAACATGTGGGAGGGAACTACCTTTTCGATAGACTATGTCGAAGTCGAAATCTTGAAGGTACATCCACCATCTAGCAACCCTGGGTGAAATGTCCCGTTTTGTTTTTGTCGACTTTATTGCATTGCAATCCGTCACCAGAGAAAATTTAATACCCAACAAGTAAACCCTAAAATACTTCAAGGCATTAATAATAGCCAAAGTTTCTAGCTCATACGAGTGATATTTTTCTTCATATTTGGTTGTGCGCCGGCTGTAGTAGCCAATTACCCTCTTTTGGCCATCGTCCAACTGAATCAAGACTGCCCCATAACCTATACTGCTGGCGTCAGTATGTAATTCAGTGGCTCTGTTGGGGTCGAAAACTGATAGTAGGGGCTCTGACGTCAAACAATTGACTACATACTGACGAGCTTGTTCCTGTTCTGCTTGCCAGCAGAATCTTTCGGTCTTCTTTGTGAGCTTAGTAATAGAAGCAGTGCGGACTGCAAAATTAGGGACGAACTTCCGAAAATAACCAGCCAAACCCATAAACTGTCTAATTTCACGGACACTTGTGGGGGTTGGCATCTCTGTTAAGGCTTTAATCTTTTGAGGACTAGGCTTAATACCCTCGGCTGAAACTACCCTGCCTAGATATTCAACGCTCTTTTTGAAAAATTGGCATTTCAAAAAGTTTAGGGAAAACCCAGCTAGCTTTAGGGCATTCAATACCAAGTTTATGGAAACAAGTCCTTCTTCAAATGAACTTGAAGGGATTAGAACATCGTCCATGTAAACAAGGGCAACAGTGTCCTTTAGTTTTCCTAAAGCCTTGTGAATGGATCTCTGAAAAACCGCAGGTGCATTAGCCAGGCCAAACGGTACCCTAAGATACTCATAGTGCCCGTCTGGGGTGACAAAAGCTGTCTTTGGTATAGACTCCTCATCAACTGCTATCTGGTGGAAACCAGAGGCCATATCTAAAGAGGTAAAATATTTGCCCTTGCCTAAACGGTCTAATTGATCTTCGATGAGAGGTAGGGGGTACCTTTCTTTAATAGTAATGCTGTTAAGTTCTCTGTAATCCACGCACATCCTCCATGTGCCTTCTTTTTTCTTCACTAATAGCGCAGGACTTGCAAATGGGGATTGACTTTCTTGTATTATGCCATTTTCAAGCAGATCAGAGACAATATCCCGCATGATCTCTCGTTCACTTATGGACAACCGATAAGGGGTCCTATTTATTATTTTATCTTTTTCAAGTCGTCAAAGTTTTTTAATAAAAATAAAAAAATAGTAAAATAGAATAAATAACTGATAACAAATATAAATAATAGACACTTCTGGGATATAAAATACCTATTTAGTTTGAAAATAATATTATTGCTTGTCTTGTGAACTGTAAACATATATACAACTTTTTTTAAAAGAAATTGTTGACTGTCCTCATGGCAAATATAAGGTCAAAAACTATATATATTATTAATTAAATGTTTATTTTAATTAATTTTTAAATAGAGTACCACCAAGGTGTTTCGAAACTTTGGTGTATGAATAACACCAGCCTCCTCCTCTTCTTCATCATCTGAATCCAAATTAAGTTTTGGTGCCAATGAAAGAATTAGTTCTGTTCGCCTACTGAACATCTGTGAAAATCATTATTCAGTGAACATTAATCATTTATGTACTTGTATATGTATTAGCTACTATAAAAATAAAATAAACACAAATAGATTATATAAAAAACAATTTTTAATCAAAATTGTCAATTAGTTTAGTGATGCAATCGTCTAAAGAATTACCAAAAAAATAATACAATTTGGCGAGGTATCATCTATAATACCTTGACTACTAAACAACTTGGCAAGGTATTATCTATGATACCTTGGCTACTAGACAACTTGGTAATCCCTTTTAAAAACACGATTTTCTCATACAATTAGATTACATAATGGCTGTTTTTTTGTCATTTTTAGATTGTGAAAAAGTAAAATTAGTAATAAATAAAAAAAAATATAAAAATATTCATAATAAAAACAAGAAAACTTACCCTTTTTCTACTGGATGACATGGTGATGTTTTATCAAATATCAACAAATGTTCTTCCTCTTTATAGAAGGTTATATACTGATTCATTAGTTGTTTTGACGGAGATTTTGTGGTACTTTGAAAAAATCATATTGTTAAATGAAACACAATAGTTTTTTTAAAAAATCAGTATATTGTCTACCACAAGAATTTAAAAAATACAAAATTATAGACCGGTTTCGACTGTTTAGATGATATAAAAAGTTATACTTTCTAAAACTTGTCATCTTCAGTTGACTGATTTATAAAGACTAAGTTGATTTTCTAACTTTAACTAGGAACTAAGAGAAATGTGTGGGTGGGGATATAACGGTATAGGGTCTAAAGGGTATATGGTATATGGAAGGGTGTAAGGGAATTCGGGTTGGATTATCAGGTATAGGAGGGTTAGCTTAAACTATGGTTTAACATAAAATAATAAAATTCAACTACAGAATAAAAACATGAAACTAAAAATTATATGGCTACCTAAAACTGTTGTACATTAATATTTTTAATTGGCTTAACTAAAACTGAATTATTAATATTTATTATTTCATTAAAGCATTGAATAGTATGGTTTTGAAGAGTACGGTGTATTTCTAAGTTTTCAAGCAGGTCTAACTTTTTTCCTTTGGAGCAGTTGTGGAGGAGTTCAAATTGAGTTTTATTGAAAGTGTGGTGATTTTCTTTTAGGTGTGTGGCAAAACTTGAAATGTGATCTGGATTTTTTATCGCTTTCTCATGCTCTGCTATCCTTTTTGATATTTTTCTTCCGGATTGTCCGATGTAGATTCCTTGACAAGTGTTGCAAGTAATCTTGTAGACGCCGCTTTTGTCTCCTATGGGGATTTTTTGTTTCACTGAGCCTAACATTTTCCCTAGTGTTTTGTAGGGTTTGAAACTTACTTTGGTATCTTCGTTTTCTATTATTTGAGCTATTACTTCTGAAATGTTGCCTAGGTAGGGAAGACTAATCCAGCAAAAATTATTTTCTGAAATCCTGTTTAATTTGGTTCCTAAGTTGATAGCTTTGTGTTAGTTTTTTGTTAACGAGTTTATTAATTACATGAATTGGATAACCGTTGTTTTTTGCAATTATTTTGTGTTGATCTCGTAATTGTAGTCTGCTTCATTCATGGGGATTGTAAGGGCACGGTGTATCATACTGTAGAACGCTGTTAGCTTATGTTTTTTGTAAGAGTTTGACTTGTTATTGATTATTATATCAGAATAAGTAGGTTTTCGGTAGATTTTGAAATTGTGTTTATTGTTATTTTTATACATGGTTAGATCTAGAAAGTTTATACTCTTATTTTGTTCGATTTCGACAGTGAATTTTATTTTGGGGTGTAATGAATTAAGGAAATTAAGAAAGGTATCTAACTGCCGGTTGGTTCCAAGCCAGAGGCACAAAACGTCATCTACATACCGATACCAATACGAAATATGTGTTAATAATTTGTTGTTAGATTTAAATATTTTTTCCTCGATTGAATTCATGAACATTATATACTGACCGTTATATACTGGTTATAACGTTAACCAGTTTATCCAACATATAAAAACATTCTACATTTTAATAAAAACCTAATTGAAGATCTACAGACTGAACCCCTAGTTTAAAAATTTATAAAAATAGGTATCACATCTAATACCGTGACAGGTTAAGGGAAGAATTCCTTTTATGACCTAATAGATTTGAACTGGTGTAAAACATTACCTTTACCTTCATGGTACATGTACAAATCAAGTTGCCTTTCAAAATACGGTAAAATTTGGTGAATATTTTGTACTACTTTTTCTTTTAGGAGATGAGAGGTGGTCATTACTTTATTAGTCCGTCTATCAGTAAACGTTTCCTTTCTTTCGGACCACTTCCAGTAAGAGATATCGAAATCACCGACAAACAAAAGATGAGGGACTATATTGAATTTGAATTCAATGCAAGTCCTTGGAAGACAGATAATTTTTGTGGAGTCACAGCGTAAGCATCTAACTATGTCTTTAACTCCTTCGGAGGAGAAGAGAATGCGGACCCCTTCAATGAGTAAATAGTTACTCCTTATTGTCGTCCTCAATGGGCTATTCTGTTTAGTGAACTCGCTCTTAAGACTAGCCAGCTTCTTCCTTTTTCTCGTTGTGGCTTTGCAGTAGTCTCTAAAGACATAATAATCAGTTCCCTTTAGTTTATTGCAGTTTTTGGTAATTTTGTTAACTGTTTCCTCATCCGCGAATTCAGCAATATTAAGTGGTGGATTATTATTTCCTTGGATGTAAGCCTTTTTGATGTCACTCTCCATGTTCACACCAAGAACTTGCGTACAGAATTCATTCACCACAGGGCAGTGGCGGCTCGTGCTTAGGTTCACTGGTTCAGTGAACCCCCTAGCAAATATTTATTAACATAATATTTTAAGGAATATAAATATTTAGTTCTTGGTTTCATAAATCTAATAAAAAATAGGGTGAAAATGCAGCAGGGAGTTACAATGCGCGGCTCTAGAAGCATCGATAAGCGGCCAGTTTAAATGAATGATTGAGTTGAACTGAGTCTATGTATGAACCCCCTAGCCTAGCGTGGCGGTAAAGGACGCGGGAGGGGAGCGTGCCGGAATAACATCCCGTTTGGAACTGCAATCTCGGTGCAGTTCAACTTTCGACGCCACCCGAAGGAATCCGAACTTGGCCGAGTGTGGCTCGACCTTGGGCCTCCCTTGGACACTCTTTCACGTCACACCCACACCCCTCCCCTACCTAACAGCACTCACCGTACAGTACGCTAAGCAGTGACATCGCAGTTATATTCTGACGCGAGTTTTTTTTTTTAAATCCTTGATTTAATCGGTTTTGCCAGGTGTAGACTACTAACTTTTATTATAATAGTTTTATAACTATTTTTTTAAACTAAGTTTTTATTTGTGGCAGTGGTGAGTGGTGTTTAATATTTTAGAACAATGAACAGCGTTGCATCTTTGCTTGTCTGTAATTTTTCTTCTTTAACTGTTGAAGAAAAGTGTGCTATTAAAGCGTTAGGCAGGCCAATGCCACTTTTTCTACCATCTCATGTGGGAAAAAAGTTATAAGGGAAACAGTTTATTATATATTTCATATTCCAGCGATTTATCATCAAATCTATAACCCGATTTTATCCTATTTCAATCTTTTTAGTGATGTTTCAAAAAGCCAAATTGTTGTTCAATAAAGAGCCTAAAAGTGGCAATTTTAAAGTTTGATATGCAACATTTTTCCGGGGGAGTGCCCCCGGACCCCCCGGTAGGTTTGAACCCCCAAGTTAATAATCCACCAGCCGCCACTGCCACTGGGATTATATTATGCTTGTCCTCTACCGAAAGCCCTTTGAATATTAGGTTCTTTCTTCGTAGTTTATGATAGAATGTATACTTGATACTTTGAATTAAACACTCTTTTAACAGGGATTTATTAATCACTTTTTATTATCAAGTATACATTCTATCAGGTTATCGGTCCTTGCCACGCGAAAAAAAGACGTGGTTTAAAAGAAAAGAAAAAAAAAAAAAAAAAATCAAAGTCAGTTGTGTAAAAGAAAAACCCGAAGACATCTCATCTCGGTGAGGTAATTATGACCTCTAATAACTACAAAATAGAACCCCTGAACAGGGAAAATTATGACACATGGAGCATCCAAGCCCAAGCGACCAAGCAATACTAAATAGAGCCGGCCTCTGGAGACATCTGTCAGAGGAATTAATTCGGCCGAAATCGGCATCTGATCAACAAAAATGGGATCAAGATGATCTGAAAGCAAAATCTGAATTGGTCTTAATAATTTCCCCGTCTGAATTGAAACAAATAAAAAACTGTCAAACATCAAAAAATGATTGGGAAACTTTGAAAAATATCTATCAAAGTAAAGGTCTTGCCAGAAAAGCGGCCTTGCTTAAGCAATTATAATTGCACAAAATGAGTGGTGATATTAACCCTTACGCCGGAACATGATATTTTACCCCTTTTGCCGGAACATCCGTCTGTGAGACGGGAACACAATGAAAAAGGTTTATATGGCAGTATTCTTGTTCCTATAAGTATAATTTGGGTAAAACAATAATACACTAAGATTATTTAAACAACAAAATGATATATTTTACAAGAAAATACTTCCTAAATATACAAAATAATATAACAATTTAACTATATAGGACGTGAAAATAAATAAATATAACTCATATCTTAATTCGTAGGAAATATTAGTTTGACAAAATCATTGCAATTTTTTATATATCTATTCTTGATCCTATAAGTACAATTTGGTAAAATAATAATACAACATTAGAATTTAAATAACGAAATGATATATTTAGAAGAAAATAATTCTCAAATATACAAAATAAAATAACAATTTAACTATAAAAAAAAGGAACATGATTAATATCTGAATTCGTTAAGGAAATTTTAGTTTGCACAATCATTGCAAATTTTTATTTGCAGTATTCTTGATCCTATAAGTAAACTTTGGTAAAACGATAATGCAACAAAAGTATTTAAACAACGATATGAATTAGTAACTATACAAATAGTATTACAAGAAAATGAAAATACTTCTCAAAAATACAAAATAAAATAACAATTTAACTATATCGTATATATATATAAAAAAGGAACATAAGTAATATCTTAATTTTTTAAGGAAATTTTAGGAACTAAGGAAATTTTAGTTTGACACAATCATTGCAAATTTTTTTTGAACAAGTTGTGTCTAAACATGTTGCATTTTCACAGTTTATACACTTGTATGCAGTTACCCTCTTTTTCTGATATGGACAATACCTACATGTAATTCTTCTTTCTAGCCTATCAGTTCTATCTATTGCTCGTAACACAGCCTTTGATTGAGTAGGTGGACCTCCTTTATAATTCGCTGCTTCACCAATTATCGTCTTTAATGAACTTGGTAGATTTGGAATGAGTAATCTACGATTTAAATGATTATTTATTAGTGACATCCCTAAATCCTTCATAAAATCATATCTATTAATTTCTTTTGTTTTGGAATACAAACCGTAAAGTACGAAAGTGTTTGAACTTGCAGCAGCGATCATGTGGTAAAATATAGCCAATGGCCATCTTTTAGTTTTCCGGTTGGCAGAATAAATACTACATTTCATATCAAGAGTGTCAACTCCACTTTTTGTGGCATTGTAAAATGACACTATTTCCGGTTTACCATTGCTAGCATCGGTAAACTCTGCATGATGCATTGACGATAATAATACAACAGCTCTAGATGCTTTTGGCACAAAAGNAAATAAAAAAAAATATTAAATATAAAATGAATAAAAAATATCATGAACATCAATAAAAAAAAATAGGAAAAAATTAATATTTCTAAAACTAAAAACTAAAACTAACTAAATAAAACTAAAACTAATATTAAAAGTTATTAATATTTCTTTATACATTGTAATACAATTCTTAATAGTATAATGGCATACCACTTACACCATTTTTTTCATTGGGAATAATAAAAAATATAATATGGTAGTAATAATATGACCATAAAATAAAAAAAATATGAATAACAAAAATAGGAAAATCTCAAATGAATAAAAAATGGACATGTCAAATATTAATATTACTTTATAAATTTTCATAAAATTCTTTATAGTATTGTGGCATAACACTTGCACCATTTTTTTTCTTCTTGAACAATGACAACAAACTCTGCTTCTTCTTTGGAGTTATTCCTACCCTTTTTTTGTAAGCATCCTTCAACGTTATGTTATTATTATTTTCTATTGTATATTTTTGTCGTTTGTTTTGTATGACATTGACAGATTCAAATTCTGTCTGCTTGTAGGATGTTTTGTATAACAATTGCCAGGGATTCTCTTTTATAACTTTTAAAACACTTATTTTGGACAGCTGGACTAGATCACCTGTTTCTGTTTTAAAAGAATCTTTCATTCCCATATCCTGAGCCAATATTTTAATATCGAAAAAATCACTGTAGCACAGCTCACGGACTTTATATTGTTGTCCTCGTTTTTTCGCCTGTCTGATTACGGATACATATTGGTCAGGTACATAAATTGGAGATCCACGTTTAAACATTTTTATAGCACGTTCAATCACTGAATGTACATGGTCGCCCTCATTTTGGGTGTGTCCAGTAACTAGATATTTGTGAGTAATAGATTTCACATTTTCTAAAATAGAGACAGCATAAATATATAATGCAACAATAAATCTATTCTTATTCTGCCCGGCACAATTGTCAGTGTAAAATACAATGTCTAGTGGGTCCGAAGCTTTTTCATTTGCATTTTTCAAATAATACCATAATGATGATCCAATTTCATTGGCACCTCTGTTAGCCTGTCCCTCGTGCCACATGAAACAGAAGCAATCGGAACTTTTTAGTTCATAGAATGACAGATTGTATACATTTACCTTGGATACATAATAATAAGAGGAAGCATCACCATGTGGGCAAGTTAGGGCTGCCTGTAAATCAAAGACTGTGACTAGCTTATCAAGAGATTTTTTATCTTTCTCTTTTTCTTGCCGTGCAAGTTCTTTTTCTTCAATGTGATTGTTATAATCTTCTGAAATTTTTTTCTTCTCTTCATCTGAGGAATTATTAAAACCTTGACAGAAATCGCAAGTATCTTTTTTTGGCACATGGAATGAAATATTGAATTCTTCCTTAAAAATATTAAAGTACATTAAATAGTTAACATGTGGCTTGCCTAACTCCATACATGTTTGCACATAATCTCTATGAAGATCAGCCACTGTTTTTCCACCCTCTACGTACTCTATTTTTGACTGAGACCTACAATAGTGACTATCCATTCTAGGTATAGAACGAATATGGTTTCGAACATCTTCCTTCATTTCAACCGATAATGCATTATGTTTACCATGTGTGCCTCTTTTGTCAGGCTGAAGAACTCCTGCCAATAGTCCTTCCTGTTTGGCTAATACAGTTCTGATAATTCGAGAATTAATTCCCAATGTGCCCATGAAAAACACTTTGCAAACACGTATCTTTTCTCCTCTATGGTCGAAGTGAAATGCATTATTAGGACCTCTAAATTGTTTTTCAGCTGTTAGATATCTGTATCTTGGATTTATTGTAGTCATGCAAGATGCAATAAACATACGTTGATTTTGGAGGTTAGACATTCCCCAGTATTGGTTGAATATGGATTCTCTTTCATCCTCGGAAAATTTAGTTGTACATTTCAAACGGCACTTTTCATTACAAGGAGGCAACATTTTTTTAGCATCTCTCACAACTAGTTTACGTTCACTCACCCCATTCTCCTTTTTGATTACTTTGATGGAAGAATAACTTAAACCGCTATTTCTCAGTGCTTTTGCACGATTTTTTTTGCCATTGATGTGGCTTTCGCTTGCGTTTTCTAACGTTATCTGACGAAGAACACGGATAAGCCACACTTCTCCTGGAAACATTTTCATTGTGGTCAGAAATGTCCTCCTCGATATTGACATTATTTAAATTTTCCCTTTAAAATTTTTTTTTTTACAAATTTCCCTTTTAAAGATTCATCACATGAGGCACTGCAGGATGAACATGACGATGAGCTGGAGGTAGAAGAATAGTCCGGGTCGTTACTGGTATCGTCGCACTGTGAAGGACCAGAAGAATGAAGTGAATCAGTGTCATTTTGTGGCAGAAGTGCGCTCTTATCAGCTATTTCCTCTTCAGTAGCAAAATATTCATTGCATCCCCCGTTTCTTTTATCTTCGTTCGCCTGATTGGGAGTCTCATTCTGTTTCTGTGTAGCTAGTTCTACAAGAAGACGTCCACGACTGTAACTCATAGTCACTGAAAAAACAAAACAAATAAGTTAAATTTAAGCTCCTCGGTAGCTTAATGGTTTCCACTCACACTCATTGCGTGAGATTCTTGGGTTCAATTCCAGGGAGCTCGAAACCTCAACATACCATAAAACTAGCACCAGGTTTACCGTGGGGGAGGGGAAATTAAAAAAAACTTATTAAGTGATCTCAATTTTAAAACACAGTATTAGGTAATTAATTTCTAAATATTAAAGTTCGTAGGCTTCCGCGGTTGCGATTATAGCTATGTTCTAGGTCTTCCGGAGGTGACCGCGTCTCGAAGGGTGTGCGTCCCGACGTTTCGCTCCTAGTGTTAGAAGCATCTTCAGGGGTGTTCATGATGTCTAAATAGTCTGTTCATAATTTCTAAATAGTTTGACTCTTAGAAATTTGTCCATGGCAACTTGGTCTAAAGAAAAGGCTGCATAAACAACCATTATTTAAATTCGTTTTACAACTTGGAGCAAGAACTTTAATTAGTAAATAATAATAATAGCTTAAAAAAAATAAAAGAAATTGTCTCAATAAATACTTAAAGACAGTTTCTTCTGAAGAAGAGAGTCATATCTCTAAATATGCCTCATAAATTCATGGATATTTAGATTCGAACAGTCACAACTTAAAATAGTACTATACAGTTTAAAATCAAACTTTAACTATCGTTACGTAACTTTATTAAAGATAGGCATATCTCAAAATGTAACTGTCTTACTAAAACAAAAACTTAATTATAAAGATCTTACCTTATGATGAAAACAGGATTATTTTGAAATGTGACACTTTAGTTCAAAGTAACAGCACTAACTCCACTCATATAACGGTATTATTTTGAGATGTGACACTCTTTCTCACAATTTGCGTAACACTCTCTATGAAGTTGAGGAATAAACTGAGATAAGACGGTTTTCTTCCTAATCTCCCTTTTGATAAGGGAGAAGTGACGGTTCGGCAGGAGCGCTCTGGTGTCAACTGCAGGTGTTAGACTTATGACATTCTTCCACATAATAAAAGGCTAAATTTTAAGATGTTTTATGAATTTAACTTAAAAAGTAAAATTTTCGAGTTGTGACACTCTTCTTCCAAACCGACGATATATATAAAAAAGGAACATAAGTAATATCTTAATTTTTTAAGGAAATTTTAGGAACTAAGGAAATTTTAGTTTGACACAATCATTGCAAATTTTTTTTGAACAAGTTGTGTCTAAACATGTTGCATTTTCACAGTTTATACACTTGTATGCAGTTACCCTCTTTTTCTGATATGGACAATACCTACTNCCTGCCTCGGCTTTGCCTCGGCAGTCAAATAGGTGAATTACCTGCCTCGGCAGTTAATTATCATAGCCTATCCTCGCCTTCGGCTCGGATGCTAATCTAATCACTCGTCAGTAAAATTCCATTTTGCTGCCTAGTTACATAAATAACTATTTACTTCGCACCAGACTTTAGATTGATTGTAAATAAACTTGTAGGGTAGACTGGGGGAATACCGGCCATTGGGGTTATTCCGGCCGTCAAGTTTCTCCTACCCAAATAAAGTATTTGGAGGGGGTTATGTCTCTGGTAACGGGTCTCGTCAAACCTGACGGTTAGTCTCGCTTAGGCAGTGCTAGTGCAAGCAGTCTCCCTTTAACAGAGAATTTCCTAAAAAACCACGTGGTGCTGTAAGGAAGGTTCGTTTTCAGGGCTGCATATTTCAACAACGGTAAGTTGTAAAAATTGTTTAATTGTGTAGAAATGAACTATATTCTGCCCTCTTTTACTCAGTTTACTCAAAAGCCACGCATATTTAGACATTTTTAAACTATGCGTTGGATTTTAGATGATTGCTTTAGGGGTAATTCCGGCCACCATTGTGTGGGTAATATCGGCATGGCCGGCATTACCCCATATAATTTTGTGTCAAATTTTTGTTTGTTTTTAGATGCCCCGGACCTATAAACGAAAAACAACAAGAGCTTCTTGGACTTCCGAGACTCTTCAGGCAGCTCTTGCAGCTATAGAAAATGGGCGTCCTGTTCGGGAAGTTTCAAGAAGTTTTGACATTCCAAGAGCGACTCTTCAAGATCGACGTAGAGACGGCCGAATATACATCAAGCCTAAATTGGGACGACGTCCAGTATTTACTGAAGAACAGGAGCGTGAATTATCGGATCAAATAATTACTCTTGCCAAACTCTTTTTTGGAATCACACCAGCACAGATTCAGCAAAGCGCCTACACTTTTGCCAAATCTAATAATTTAGAAAATCGGTTTAAGGAGGAAAAAGGCACAGCGGGTCGTGATTGGTTAGAGGGATTTTTACGACGCAATCCACAAATTACATTAAGGAAACCGGAATCAACCAGCGTAAATCGTGTGACGGCTTTCAACAAAGAAGAAATTGGAATTTTTTTTACAAATCTTATCACTTTAATGGACAAATATAAATTTTCTCCAGCAAGAATATTTAATGCTGATGAAACCGGCATTACAACGGTACAACGTCCAAACAAAATCTACGCTAAGAAAGGTCAAAAAAGAGTGGGTTTTTTAACTAGTTGGGAGAAGGGGAAAACCACTACTGTAATGTGTGCATTTAGCGCGTCTGGAATTTACGTTCCTCCAATGTTCATTTATGCTCGGAAAAGAATGGCTAATCACTTGAAAAATAAAGGACCTCCAGGCGCTATTTATCGCTGCTCAGATACTGGATGGATAACCGAAGATTTATTCATTGAATGGTTAAAGCACTTTGAGGTATGTATTAAAATTTCAAAGGAAGATCCAGTTCTACTGTTACTAGATAACCACTCCAGTCACTGCTCATTAAAAGTCTATAACTTTTGCAAAGAAAGAGGAATTATTATTCTGACGATTCCACCACATACATCGCACCGAGTTCAACCACTTGATGTTACTTTGTATGGTCCTTTGAAGTCAGCATATAATTCAGAATGTGATAAGTTTATGAGAAATAACCCAGGAGAAAAAATTACACCCAATATCATCGCTGATTTGTTCAATAAAGCTTACGGTAGAGTTNATATAGATATGATAACCTGACTTAACTATATATAACTAGTCTGGGAGTTTATAGTTTTCAAAATTGCAGTGAAAACTGTTTTGGAAACTCCTCACTTTCAGATGATCGGAGTTTTTTTTCAAAACGGGTTTCAAAACTCATTAAAACGTAGGAAATAAAAATGTATTACAATGAAAAACCACGATTACCAAATCAATATCAGGCTTATAGGATCACTGTAAAGGTAGGCTCGCCGCTATTGGATTTCGGCGCGTATCTGGCCTTTATGGTTGAAAATATAATCATGAAACTCCCTCCACGCCGTGCAGTCAGGTTATAAACAAAAATAAAGTAGATCCGTTTGTTTTGCTGTCCTTGAAGGGATAATTTCCGCTGTTAAATGTTTTCTNCCGCTATTGGATTTCGGCGCGTATCTGGCCTTTATGGTTGAAAATATAATCATGAAACTCCCTCCACGCCGTGCAGTCAGGTTATAAACAAAAATAAAGTAGATCCGTTTGTTTTGCTGTCCTTGAAGGGATAATTTCCGCTGTTAAATGTTTTCTTGTGATTTATCAATTTTTTAAACAGTTCAGTTTATCAGTTATTTTCATGTTATAACACTATGTATTAGTTATTTATACTACGTTATTACATTACTTATATTATAAATAGTTATTCTTTTATCGTTATTGTATGCATAAAACATAATGTCAATGCAAGTAAATACATTGACAATATTAAGTTTAATTTATGATCTTTCACTGATGTCTTTGATTCTTTTGATAGATATCTTTAGAAAATATTTTTCAAGCACTTCCGTTTTTCTTTAAATGCAACAAGGGGTAGAACAGTACCATCAGGCTTACCATTCAAATCAGCTTGAAAAAACAAAAAAACACAAAACTACACTATCGAGGTCGTTCTAGAACGTCGTCACAATGTGGAGAGAATGTGCACTTACTTATTAAATACCAATGTCATAGATTAGGTAGTTGGCTTATCTTAATGTCTAGTAATCAAGTACTGTTCTTAAACGAGGCGAAAATAAAAATCCAGTCATGCACCATGACTTAATGAGCGAATTTTGAAAGAAATCAGCGTATAATTGGCATAATATGATAATATAGGAAAAGTTTGGTTTAGAATTTGGACAAGTGGAAAATAATTTGGTACACAAGGGTACAAAAGTCAAAATTATATTAAGCCTTCAACATTCATGTCGTTGGAAAGCTCTTTAAAAGTACAGTAATTTTTGTCATATTTTCCTATAAGAGGGGGGAAAAATGGAAAAACATTTTTTTTTATATATTTTTGACCCTAAATTGTCAAAATTTGACCCCTAAGTGAACTCCAAAAATGCTGGCCAACGAATTCATCCTTTCTTTTGATGTTATTGACATTTTAAAATTTGTTTGAAATTTTAAAGTGCATCCTAAGATGAGATATTATCGTTTGGAGTGACACATATATATGCGTACATAAAAAGTGTTAAATTTCAAGAATCAATTCAGAATGACCTAAAACGGATTTCCATGAAGAAAATTTTAAATAAATTCGCATTACCAAAATTTTGAAGCCATTGCAATAGCATAATTTTCTTCGAAAATTCGCTAAAATAAAAAAAAAAAAATCATAAATTTACGACTTACTCATCCCACTGAATACTTTGAACGCGGTGTTTTAACTTGAGTTTATCCGTTGGTACATCCTTCATCATGGGACCGAATACAGCGACAAGACCTTCTCTAATTCTTTGACGGATATCTGAACGGAATCTTAGAGTGACGTCATTCAGTGATATCTGATCAGCTGGTCCTCCAAGTTTACAAGTACCTCCACGGGTCATCGTGTTGAATAGATCCTGTAAGCAATGTTTAACTAAATAAATCAAGTGTTTTTCTAGAGTTGTCCCTTTTTTTATATATCAATTTAGAGTTCGTAGACGGGGTCTTCAAGGTTTTTTTTACGTCTACATCGGGGAAACGATGCAAAAGCTCGAAAATAGGTTAAAACAGCATAATTACGATATAAGAGCTAGAAATGACAAGCATTGCAATACATTTAAAAAACAATAACCATCAAATAGACCAGGAAAAAACTATAATACTTGACTCTGAAAAACATGAATCAAAAGGAAAATACCTAGAAGCTGCGTATATAAGCACAACAAAAAACACGATGAACCACAAATCTGATTCCAGGGACATAAACAAGTACTATTCTGCCATATTAAACATAAAATAACTCTCCTAAGTTTAAATTGAATTTCCCCGCCAAAACCACAAAAAATAATTAAGTTTTTACTCCAAGTTTAATATTTCTTTTTAAATTTAAAAACAATACCACAGTCTTATTTTAATTAAACAACTCAATTGTAAAGTTTTAATTTGATTTTTAAGTTTTAACAAATTGCATTCTAGACTCTAGACATAAATAAGAAAGTTCGACTTGGGTTACCAACGAAACGAATTACCACCTGTTCTTCTTACTAGTTTTTTGTTTTTTGTTAATGTTATTCGATAGTTTTAAAGTTTTTATATTGTTAATTGTTATTTTATGATATGGACAGAAGTGTTTCCGGTGGATGTGATAAGATGACGACCCCAATACATTTGGGAGAGACAACCTATTCTTGTTTTAATATATCTTACTTTTGACTCTGGAAGTACCTAGGCACTCGAACGGTAGGATAAAAAACAATTTTTCTAAAAGAAAACGATATTTTAGATTTAAAAAACAACTATTGTATTAAAGTTTTAAAAATTATATATAAAAAATGATGTTTCAGGCACGTCTATGCCCCGGAGGGGGGGGGGGGCGAAATATAGCCACTTCGTAACATGAAATTCTGAGTCATGTTTTATTTATAAAAAAAACCCTTGAAGACCCGTCTACGATTTCTAAATTGATAAATAAATCAAAGTCATCACTATCAAGTCTCACTGGAAGTAACCTCCTATAGGTATATTACAGCATTTTTACACTAGTTAATTTCTAAGTACTACTAATTTGTACTAATCAATCACATCATACGCCAATACAGTTTTGTACAGATCAATAACAAACTGGTGCAACACAAAATTTTTCTTTCACCTTTGCTATGGGGTCCTTCCATTTCATTTTATGTTCATTCCTCTTAATAAAGTCCAAAAGACTGACTTCAAAGAAATCATCTTCTCTATTTTCACAGAAACTCTTGACAACGTATTCCAATGTCATCTGCATTTTATCCTTTGCTTCTTCCACTATCGAAGTGATGAGAGGTCTTCCGTCCTCTCCTAGATATATACCGCTTCCTGAGTCCTCCTCACAAGGTGTCAGACCTTCGAGTGAAGCCAGTCTCAGGATGGGGTTCCATTCTCCTTCCAGCCACTCAGCTCCTAGCTCGTTCAAACCCTCGCCACACCATGCCGAGTAAATCCGACCTCCAACTCTAGATAACAAAAACAACATTGCCTCTCAACAAAAATCACAACTAGTCATTATATATGATGAAACATTTTAAATTAAATAAGTAGTTGGTCTAAAGCAGGTCCTACACTATCAAAAACAGTGCGTCAAGCGTGATTGATTGATTGATTGTCTAGGAACCCGTTTGACGCTTGAATCAATCCTTTTCAAAACGGCGATTGATGGAAAGTTTGAATGACTCAAGTTGCTTGACGGAGCACTTGATAGTCTAGAGCAATTTTGATCGAGCATTCCGTCAGTCCCCTGTTCAACACGAGCGATGGAGGTCCTCTCGCTTCCGATGGTTTTTACATCTTAAATAATGCCGATCGAGAATTGATTAGCCTCCTCATTGATTTATATCGTTATTGTCCCGAGTTGTGGAAAGTTCCATTCCTTCGACCAAAGTCATGTCCACTGAATATTTTATTTACGCTTGAGAGCAACAACTGCCAAGATGAGAAATCCCAAATCCTAATTGGACACCATGGTATCTACACAATACTGATTCACAACAGTTCAGGAGGAGTAGTTCACTATTCGAAAACTCCGCTACAAATGAGTTTTGATGAAAATTTTGATGGTATGCTTGATGCGCCCCTAGGTTGCTTGAAGCACGTGTCAATCTGCTTGACGTGCTGTTTTGATCAATCGGATTGATAGTTTAGGGCCTGCTTTAGTTAATTTGGCAAGTTAAAAAATTACAATATCTAAAAATTAGAAGAAATAACTATCTTAAATCTTCGAATTATAACTTAGATCTAAAAGAAATATCAGGTCGCTATGATAATCAAATAGACGCAAGACAACTCTATAATCTCTAGTTAAAACTATGGATCTGCCATTGCTGTTTTTCGATTCGTAAGTCATGGGGAATCTAATTTGGAGTTTTAATCACTGACTCAAACTAAAAAATTAAAAATTCAAAAATGACATCACTCATTACCTGTTGTTAGCTTCGTACACTGTGTAATTTTGCACTCCTGCTTTGTGGAGCTCACTAGCAGCTGACATCCCAGCCATGCCAGCTCCAAGTATCGCAATTTTGGGACAGCATTCATCTTCGCAAAGTTTCTCTACGGGTGGCTTTGGTATTTTCGCCGGTTTACAAGTTCCGACAAACTTACCATCGAATACACAAGGGGCACCCTTGCATCCGTCACCTTTTCCACCGCTAGTTTTTCCGCTGCTTTCACCTTTTTCAGAAGATACATTACAAGTACCGTATCTTCTGCCATATCCGCGAACAACTCCCTGTAAAAAGCAAGAGCTATTAGCATCTATATATGCAGTTTCGACCGGATAACCTTAATTAAGTCTATAGATCCTCCGCAGGCCACCCCTTATTAGTTTTTAGCAACCCGTTGTTAATGACTCCCTAAGGTTCTAAGTAAGGATAGATACAATCATTAGCAACAATTTTTTTTGTTGATGGGATTAACATCAACCTTTAGTTAGTTGATGAAGTTCTTAATGGGAGTCATTAGCAACCATTTGTTTGTTGATGGAGTTCTTAATGGGAGCCATTAGCATCCATTTGTTTGATGATGGGATTTATTAGCAAACATTTGTTAGTTGATAGAGCTCTTGGTGGGATTCATTAGCAACCATTTGTTTGTTGATGANATCAAGTGACAAACTTCGACTTAATTTGTGGTCTACTTTTTTTCTTGAACCATTTGAAGTCGGAGACATTAAATTATTTTGGTTCTTCAGAACCATCACATAGCTTCCGTTACCTTTGGTAAGTTCGAAAACAAACGAAAAAAAGATATGGAAATTATAGTTTATAAACTAAATAAAAAATATTAGGATGAAGTGTACAAGGTCAATGGTATTAACAAAACAAGCGGCCGATTTTAACGACTGATAACTCAGTACACTAGCGACTAAATAAGCTTAAAATTCATATCTGCTAATGATTCCAACAGAACCTGAAATGTACTTCCACATGTGAGGTGTAGCATCTCCAACACAAAACAAAACACTGATATCACAAACTGATAAGCACACAGTTATTATAACACCGAATAAAAACTACCAAAAAAAAAAAAAAAATTAAAAAAGTGATGAGCATACTTTATGACCGTACTTGTATAAAGATAATTACAATACTAATACAATTTTTCATTGTAAAAACAAGTGGGTTTGACGAGTGTGAGTGAGTATTTAACACAAAGGACCAGGTTGTAATAACAATGTTGTTACTGACGGACAGGACATACAGACGTACAGACTGGATTTGTCAGTCAACCGAGTCGCAACTATGTTTCAACGAACCATTTGTTAGTTGATGAAGTTCTTAATGGGAGTTATTAGCAAACATTTGTTAGTTGATAGAGCTCTTGGTGGGATTCATTAGCAACCATTTGTTTGTTGATGAGATTTATTAGTTCTTATTGTGAGTCATTAGTAACCAGATGCTGATGACTAGTTACTATAAAGAGGAACTCCTTTTAAAATTATCCCTGCAATAGGTTCAGAACGTGGGGATTCATACAATCTAAGACACGTGGCGAGTCATAAGTAACAATATAATTATTTCGTAATTCCTAATCAAGTCCTTCCACTGCTAGTCTAGAAATTAAATTGTTTATTTGTCAAGATGGGTGGTATATGATAATCAACATTATGTTGATGTGGCATTCAACATATGAATTCTTCAATGTGATCTCTTAAACGACACAAAATTCGACAAAGACACAATAATCGTGTTGTTCTTTCATGAACGAATAAAACGAGTGGTACTTCCTTGCTTGGTTACCCACCCAAAATGTGCTAATCAAGTGCATTTGCACTGACACAATGTCCAATAATGCCATTTCCAATTACTGGGCATAATCTTAACCTAAGCTTCAGCTTGCAAAACTTAATAATATTATTAATTAAAAAATAATATTACTAGTTTTTATATACAATACTTAGTTCTAATAAACCAACACTCGACTACCCGAATAATTGAACAAAAAATATTCACTTACATTCCAAATTTTTGTAATGGGAATATTCCATAAAGTCATTATCCAGAATTTATTTTTTCTTTCTTTAATGTCATTGTCATAAAATAAAGCAATAAATAAATAAACTATGATAAAATATGTAACATTATTGTAGTACGTATGAATTTTTAATTCTTACTATTAGAGTTATATTCACTGGGTAGCGTAAGCTATTTGCCTATTGCTTGACTTTAACCTAATAGTAAAGGCTGAAAGTTAATCCTTTTAAGCCTGTACATCTGTACAATTTAATCTTTTAGTGCCTTTAAAGAATTTGTGGTCGGCCTAGTTTGTTTGCAGGACATAGCTCGGCAAAAGGCATTTTGAAAAACGAATCGGTGGAAAGCAGCCATGGCCCGTAAACTGTGGTGAACAATTTGATTTACATGATCCTAAGTACAAAATACACTGCCAATTAGTGTGGCACATAGCTTCCTCGCATCCTATCATGTACTTTATTGTTATATTAACATTAATATTAGTGTTATATTATTTTATTGTTATATTGAATATTGTCTAAAAACTATTAATAGTTTTAGCGATCTTTAAAACTTCATAGTGGTGACGCTGTTGGTATTACAAAAAAAATTTATTTGAAAAAAAAAAAATGTTTGTCTCATTGAATAGATGAAGTTTGAATTTTTCCCTGGCCTAAAATTCCAGTTTACGTGAGCGCTACGCGTGAACGCTTGGGCTGATAACGTTGTCCAACGAACTCGTCCTGAGGATTGCTAAAATGAACATGTATACCAAATTTCATCGAAATCGGTCAAGAAATACTAAAGTTGTCGTCGGACGTTTCAAAATTCGTGGACGCACAGACCGACAGACAGACAGACAGACACGAGACCAAAAATGTTCCCTGATGTCTGAAACGGATTTCTGTCTTGGAATTTTT
>KZ654576.1:368536-383568 GCA_001010745.2 Gerris buenoi
TAAATATCGTTTTAGTTGTTTTTTAAGGGGGATAAACATTTTTTAAAAAAAAAAAAAAAAAACTTTCGGTTTTTTCCAGACGGTTTGGGCCCAAAATTTCCGACCATACGTAAAAAACCGCTAGTCTCTATATGGTCTAGAGTCTAGTAGTACCCGAACATTTTGCTTAGCTAGTCTGTAGGTTTTGGTTATGGTGGGTCAGCCTAATTTTATTAGATTTTATTTTTAAATATTTTTTTTGGAACGAAGTTCCTTATGGCACGTTCTGGGCCCGGGAGTGAATCCGAAAAAAACGACCAAAATCACCGTCACAAAATCACCACCATGAAATCACAGTCACGCAAAATCACGAAATTTACCGATGGCGATAACTTGTGTAAAAGTTGACATTTTAAGTTGAAATTTGGTTCACATGTTCATTTTACCAATGCCCAAGGCAAGTTCGTTGGACAACGTTATCTGCCCAAGCGTCCACACGCAACGCTCATGTAAACGCAAGCGTCAAATTTATGATTGGAAGTTTTGGACGGGAATAATTCTAACTTCATCTATTTAATGAGGCAAACAACTTCTTTACATACATTTTTTTTAGTAAAACGAACACCGACACTGCTATGAAGTGATAAAGATCGCTAAATTTATTAAAGCGGACGAAAACGATTAAAATAAAGAAAACAACGTTTTTACCGATATCTTACGTTCTAACGTAACGATTTTAATGAAACTTAGTATACATCACCTATAGTACAATTGAAACAAGCAAGTAAAATTTCAACCTGATACAAGCAAAAGTTTTTGTGAGTTAATGATTTATATTTTTTATTTTAATATTTAATTGGATTAATTTGCCGTCGGCGATTGAGGGGACAGTTCTTTTTAGGGTTTCGATGGTAAAACCAAAAAAAAGAAACCCTTATAGTTTCGTTCCTGTGTCTGTCTATCTGTCTGTCACTCTGTACGGTTCCAATAACTTTTAAACCAAAAGAGATAAAACCTCAAACTTTCCAGTATCAGAGATAATTTTGACGCGCACACAGGAAAAATGTAGCGAACTCAAAATTATCAGCTGTTGAAATCCAAGATAATTCGTGTCACTCGGCGGATAATTCATGTCGCTCGAAAAAACAATATTTTTTTTTAAAATTTTGAGTGGGGTATTTAAATGAAAGGTATTAAAGTGTAAGTTTCAAATATAAATACCATTTAGGGTTAGCGTTTAATTTTCGGCGCCATTTTTTCAAAAAACATCGAATTTGTTCGTGTCCCCCCCCCCTTACATTTTTTTATTCACAATACCAACAAAACCCTTTTTACGTGAGACTTCACGCCTTACCAATTTATTTGTTCTACAACCATCTGCTTTAACTATAAATTTATATTAACTTTTTTCTCAATATGCAATACATTATTTATTGAAAAACGCTCACTTCAAAGATAATAAAAAGCTTTTCATTTAATTTTGCCTTAACTCCGCTAGTAAAAATAGTTAGTTACTTATAATTTTGTCTCTTTTCTAGCTCCACCATGTATAAGTAGTTATTACTGTGATTTTATCATTTATATGTAATGAAAAGCGTAAGTAACTTCGTTCCTATCGGGTGACCCACGACACCACACGTATTTTATTTCTCTCCAATATTTGGCCCCCAATAGGGGGGCAAAATTATAAAAATGGTAGATTTCAGAGCCTGGGGGCAAAATGGGTGGCCTCTAGTTCGCGATGGCATAAAAACAAACTTCCCTATCTATACTATACATGGTAAAGATCTCTTAAGTTTCATTCATTTATCTCAAATCCTTCAAAAGTTATGACTACCCTGAATACAGGTGAATGGAATGACAATGATTTTAGATCTGAATTTACAGAAGGTGTTGAGATAAATGAAACAGGATTACAGTCTATAAGATTAGAGTTGGCACAATCGAAGGCGGGAAACAACAAACGTGGAGGTTGTATTGGGGTTATAAAAAGGGAAAATCGGTGATGCCTGTTATGTCTTCAATAAGAAAGCAGTCNAGAATATAAATACATTCACTTTAGATAGTTGGATCCTCCTCTAACCACCTCAAACCACCTCAAACCAATTCAAACCTCCTCTAACCACCTCTAACTACCTCTAACCACCTCTAACAACCTCTAACTACCTCTAACTACCTCTAACCACCTCTAAACACCTCTAACCACCTCTAACTACCTCTAACCACCTCTAACCCCTTCTAACTACCTCAAAATACCTCTAGCCACCTCTAACCACCTCTAACCCCCTCTAACCCCCTCTAACCACCTCTAACCACCTCTAACCACCTCTAACCACCTAAAACCACCTAAAACCACCTCGAACCACCTCTAACCACATCTAACCACCTCAATTCAGCAATTAAGAGTGAATACTATAACAGATATAGAATGTGTTACTTTCATTTCGTTTGTGTTTTTTTGCTACCGAGCTTACCGAAGGTAACGGAAGCTATGTTATCGTTCTGAAGACATATATTTTATGTCTCCGATTTCATAAATTCCAATACAGAAATCCGTTACGGACATCAGGGAGCATTTTTGGTTCCGTGTCTGTCTGTCGGTCTGTGAACTGCAAACCAACATAATATCTTCAAAACTGCACGTCCCATTTTAATGAAATCTGTAATGATTAGCCCATTATTGGTCCCATATAAGTTTGAACCTTTTGCGCGCATTTGTTTCTCTTCGACATGCGCACAAACATACATCTATTTACACCTATAGCTTCAAAAGTACTTATCTGATTTGTATGCAAGTTTTATAGATTATAGAAAGTAATCCGCAGACAGTCCCAGATTAATTTTAACCGTCTGCTCTCTTAAACTTTTGCTAAATTAATACTTTAATTCATGTCAAAAATCAAAAGAATATTGAAAGATTAAAAAAAAACGGGGTAAACAATTAAACAAATTAGACAATAATGGCTCGTAAAAGCATATATTCAATGAAGTACATAAGGATGCGAAGTACATAAGGATGCGAAGTACATAAGGATTCGAAGTACATAAAGATTCGAAGTACATACATAAGGATTTAGACTTTGCAAATGAGCAAAAGAGTAATTAACATTTCCTGTTTAACAAATGAGAGGTGGTTAAAGGGGGTTAGAGGTGGTTTAAGGTGGTTAGAAGTGGTTAGAGGTGGTTAGAGGTGGTTAGAGGTGGTTAGAGGTGGTTAGAGGGGGTTAGAGGTGGTTATTATTCCTAAAGTTAAAATAAAAACATTGACCCGTTACTTTGTTGTAAAACCCCTTACCTGTTTTAAAAAAAGTTGGGATAAGAAGAAAGAAGTTCACGGATCATTACGACGACCAGAGTATTATCAAGCTACAATGTCTGGATAGAACGGAATTAATAAGAGGAATATAGAAGCTTCGTACAAGAGCATCTACTAATTAATTTAAACGGATCTAGAGGAAGTGGAAATGGCTAATGAGTTTAGAAAAAAAACCCGTTGTCTTAATTCGCCTCTTAAACTTAACAGGCAATTAAATTTTTATATATTATTTAATAAATTATATTAATTAATTATTACTTTCATCCAAGAACTGTTGAGAAATTACGTTCCACAAAATTGGACAGAGAAACTAAATGTTTGTTCAACTAAAAGAACACACATTCTTAGAAAAGCAACTGCTTAAAAATGACCCAAAGGGGTTGAAATATAACAAGTTGTTTAACATGTTTGGATTTTAACATCTAAACGAAAATTATACTACCCAACAGACCAGGATAGGGTGAAATCCTAAGTTTTACTTAATGTTGCTTTCCGTTTTTAGATGTTAAATTGTTTGCAACACTGTAAAATAATACATTCAAATTCAATTACTAGCCGTGTCGGATTCAAAAAAAAGTTGAGGGCTAGAAAATGTATGGAAAGGAAATAGATAACTGAAAAGAAAAAGAAGGTTAAAGCAGGTCCAGGAACAGGAGATTGAATCATTGAACGATGTCATGGAAGAACTATTGACTCTTGGTATCAAGTGAATCTGTTTTAACCCAATAAAGAGGCAGGCAAATATTTGAGAGTCCATATTCCGTCGGGACTGTAGCTTTGAAGAGAGTTAAATGGCAGTCAAATATTTGAGAGTTCAGATTCTATCTGTAACTGTAACCCAAAAGAAATTTAGATGGCAGGCAAATGTTCGAGAGGCAAGGTTTCGTGATAAGAAAGGGGTGGGGGTTATTTCGATAAAGTAAAGTGTTTGTCTGTTATCACTAATTGCTTATCAGCTCTTTTCTCTTTCTCATCCTCTCTAGTTTGATTGCGAGTTTGGAATGTTGTTTTGGGATTTTTTTTTTCTTTTTTCCCATTCATAGTTTTGAAAAAGTTTAGGATCTCTATTTCCATCCTATGTCACTATGTCAATGAATCGGTTCGAGTTGGTAGGAGTGGGGGAAGACCGGCAGTTTTTTTAACTCATCCTCTGATTCATTGGTTTTAATTGTGTTTTGTCGGTCGTTTGTCCCTAGTTTCGCATTGTTATCTCCTCTATACAGCGGTCAATACAATGATTTACTCCATCATGGGATGCTGCACTACACTGTAACACCCATAGACACAAACTCTGAACATTTATAACATTAAAAATATTATTTTTTTTATCCTAACACTAAAATTTAATAGGAAACATCCTTTTTTAATTTTTTGTTATCACCTTTCAATAATAATTTTGTCATGGAACATTCACCTGATTTTCATTTTGCATTTAAAGAAAATTGAGAGGAATACATTCACTTTAGATAGTTGGATCCTCCTCTAACAACTGTAGCCCACAAGAGAGTTAGATGGCAGGCAAATGGTTGAGAGGCAAGGTTCTACCTGGGACTGCAGCCCACAAGAGAGTTAGATGGCAGGCAAATGTTTGAGAGGCAAGGTTCTGCCTCGTACTGTAGCCCAAAAGAGAGTTAGATGGCAGGCAAATGTTCGAGAGGCAAGGATCTACCAAGGACTCAAGCCCAAGAGAGAGTTAGATGTCAGGCTTATGTTTGAGAGGCAAGGTACTATCTGGGACTGTAGCCCAAGAGAGAGTTAGATGGCAGGCAAATGTTCGGGAGGCAAGGTTCTACCAGGGACTGTAGCCCAAGAGAGAGTTAGATGGCAGGCATATGTTTGAGAGGCAAGGTTCTACCTGGGACTGTAGCCCAAGAGAGAGTTAGATGGCAGGCAAATGTTCGGGAGGCAAGGATCTACCAGGGACTGTAGCCCAAGAGAGAGTTAGATGGCAGGCATATGTTTGAGAGGCAAGGTTCTACCTGGGAATGTAGCCCACAAGAGAGTTAGATGGCAGGCAAATGTTTGGGAGGCAAGGATCTACCAGGGTCTGTAGCCCAAGAGAGATTTAGATGGCAGGCATATGTTTGACAGGCACGGTTCTACCTGGGACTGTAGCCCACAAGAGAGTTAAATGGCGGGCAAATGGTTGAGAGGCAAGGTTCTACCTGGGACTGCAGCCCACAAGAGAGTTAGATGGCAGGCAAATGTTTAAGAGGCAAGGTTCTGCCTCGTACTGTAGCCCAAAAGAGAGTTAGATGGCAGGGAAATGTTCGGGAGGCAAGGATCTACCAGAGACTGTAGCCCAAGAGAGAAATAGATGGCAGGCATATGTTTGAGAGGCAAGGTTCTACCTGGGAATGTAGCCCACAAGCGAGTTAGATGGCAGGCAAATGTTCGAGGGGCAAGGATCTACCAGGGTCTGTAGCCCAAGAGAGAGTTAGATGGCAGGCATATGTTTGGGAGGCAAGGATCTACCTGGGACTGTAGCCCACAAGTGAATTAGATGGCAGGCAAATGTTCGGGAGGCAAGGATCTACCAGGGACTGTAGCCCAAGAGAGAGTTAGATGGCAGGCAAATGTTTGGGAGGCAAGGATCTACCAGGGACTGTAGCCCAAGAGAGAGTTAGATGGCAGGCAAATGTTTGGGAGGCAAGGATCTACCTGGGACTGTAGCCCACAAGAGAGTTAGATGACAGGCAAATGTTCGGGAGGCAAGGATCTACCTGGGATTGTAGCCCACAAGAGAGTTAGATTGCAGGCAAATGTTCGAGAGGCAAGGTTCCTATAGGGACTGTAACACACGAAAGAGTTAGATGGCAGGCAAATGGTTGAAAGGCAACATCTACCAGGGGCTGAAACCCAAGAGAGAGTTAGATGGCAGGCAAATGTTCGGGAGGCAAGGATCTTCCAGGGACTGTAGCCCAAGAGAGAGTTAGATGGCAGGCATATGTTTGAGAGGCAAGGTTCTACCTTGGACTGTAGCCCAAAAGAGTGTTAGATTGAAGGCAATTGTTTAAGAGGCAAGGATCTACCAGGGACTGTAGCCGAAGAGAGAGTTAGATGGCAGGCAAATGTTCGGGAGGCAAGGATCTACCAGGGACTGTAGCCCAAGAGAGAGTTAGATGGCAGGCAAATGTTCGGGAGGCAAGGATCTACCAGGGACTGTAGCCCAAGAGAGAGTTAGATGGCAGGCAAATGTTCGGGAGGCAAGGATCTACCAGGGACTGTAGCCCAAGAGAGAGTTAGATGGCAGGCAAATGTTCGGGAGGCAAGGATCTACCAGGGACTGTAGCCCAAGAGAGAGTTAGATGGCAGGCAAATGTTCGGGAGGCAAGGATCTACCAGGGACTGTAGCCCAAGAGAGAGTTAGATGGCAGGCAAATGTTCGGGAGGCAAGGATCTACCAGGGACTGTAGCCCAAGAGAGAGTTAGATGGCAGGCAAATGTTCGGGAGGCAAGGATCTACCAGGGACTGTAGCCCAAGAGAGAGTTAGATGGCAGGCAAATGTTCGGGAGGCAAGGATCTACCAGGGACTGTAGCCCAAGAGAGAGTTAGATGGCAGGCAAATGTTCGGGAGGCAAGGATCTACCAGGGACTGTAGCCCAAGAGAGAGTTAGATGGCAGGCAAATGTTCGGGAGGCAAGGATCTACCAGGGACTGTAGCCCAAGAGAGAGTTAGATGGCAGGCAAATGTTCGGGAGGCAAGGATCTACCAGGGACTGTAGCCCAAGAGAGAGTTAGATGGCAGGCAAATGTTCGGGAGGCAAGGATCTACCAGGGACTGTAGCCCAAGAGAGAGTTAGATGGCAGGCAAATGTTCGGGAGGCAAGGATCTACCAGGGACTGTAGCCCAAGAGAGAGTTAGATGGCAGGCAAATGTTCGGGAGGCAAGGATCTACCAGGGACTGTAGCCCAAGAGAGAGTTAGATGGCAGGCAAATGTTCGGGAGGCAAGGATCTACCAGGGACTGTAGCCCAAGAGAGAGTTAGATGGCAGGCAAATGTTCGGGAGGCAAGGATCTACCAGGGACTGTAGCCCAAGAGAGAGTTAGATGGCAGGCAAATGTTCGGGAGGCAAGGATCTACCAGGGACTGTAGCCCAAGAGAGAGTTAGATGGCAGGCAAATGTTCGGGAGGCAAGGATCTACCAGGGACTGTAGCCCAAGAGAGAGTTAGATGGCAGGCAAATGTTCGGGAGGCAAGGATCTACCAGGGACTGTAGCCCAAGAGAGAGTTAGATGGCAGGCAAATGTTCGGGAGGCAAGGATCTACCAGGGACTGTAGCCCAAGAGAGAGTTAGATGGCAGGCAAATGTTCGGGAGGCAAGGATCTACCAGGGACTGTAGCCCAAGAGAGAGTTAGATGGCAGGCAAATGTTCGGGAGGCAAGGATCTACCAGGGACTGTAGCCCAAGAGAGAGTTAGATGGCAGGCAAATGTTCGGGAGGCAAGGATCTACCAGGGACTGTAGCCCAAGAGAGAGTTAGATGGCAGGCAAATGTTCGGGAGGCAAGGATCTACCAGGGACTGTAGCCCAAGAGAGAGTTAGATGGCAGGCAAATGTTCGGGAGGCAAGGATCTACCAGGGACTGTAGCCCAAGAGAGAGTTAGATGGCAGGCAAATGTTCGGGAGGCAAGGATCTACCAGGGACTGTAGCCCAAGAGAGAGTTAGATGGCAGGCAAATGTTCGGGAGGCAAGGATCTACCAGGGACTGTAGCCCAAGAGAGAGTTAGATGGCAGGCAAATGTTCGGGAGGCAAGGATCTACCAGGGACTGTAGCCCAAGAGAGAGTTAGATGGCAGGCAAATGTTCGGGAGGCAAGGATCTACCAGGGACTGTAGCCCAAGAGAGAGTTAGATGGCAGGCAAATGTTCGGGAGGCAAGGATCTACCAGGGACTGTAGCCCAAGAGAGAGTTAGATGGCAGGCAAATGTTCGGGAGGCAAGGATCTACCAGGGACTGTAGCCCAAGAGAGAGTTAGATGGCAGGCAAATGTTTGGGAGGCAAGGATCTACCAGGGGCTGAAACCCAAGAAAGAGTTAGATGGCAGGCAAATGTTCGGGAGGCAAGGATCTACCAGGGACTGTAGCCCAAGAGAGAGTTAGATGGCAGGCAAATGTTCGGGAGGCAAGGATCTACCAGGGACTGTAGCCCAAGAGAGAGTTAGATGGCAGGCAAATGTTTGGGAGGCAAGGATCTACCAGGGGCTGAAACCCAAGAAAGAGTTAGATGGCAGGCAAATGTTCGGGAGGCAAGGATCTACCAGGGACTGTAGCCCAAGAGAGAGTTAGATGGCAGGCAAATGTTTGGGAGGCAAGGATCTACCAAGGACTGTAGCCCAAGAGAGAGTTAGATGGCAGGCATATGTTTGAGAGGCAAGGTTCTACCAGGGACTGTAGCCCAAGAGAGAGTTAGATGACAGGCAAATGGTTGAGAGGCAAGGTTCTACCTGGGATTGTAGCCCAAAAGAGTGTTAGATTGCAGGCAAATGTTCAGGAGGCAAGGATCTACCAGGGACTGTAGCCCAAGAGAGAGTTAGATGGCAGGCAAATGTTTGGGAGGCAAGGATCTACCAAGGACTGTAGCCCAAGAGAGAGTTAGATGGCAGGCATATGTTTGAGAGGCAAGGTTCTACCAGGGACTGTAGCCCAAGAGAGAGTTAGATGACAGGCAAATGGTTGAGAGGCAAGGTTCTACCTGGGATTGTAGCCCAAAAGAGTGTTAGATTGCAGGCAAATGTTCAGGAGGCAAGGATCTACCAGGGACTGTAGCCCAAGAGAGAGTTAGATGTCAGACATATGTTTGAGAGGCAAGGTTCTACCTGGAACTGTAGCCCACAAGAGAGTTAGATGGCAGGCAAATGGTTGAGAGGCAAGATCTACCAGGGACTGTAGCCCAAGAGAGAGTTAGATGGCAGGCATATGTTTGAGAGGCAAGGTTCTACCTGGACTGTAGCCCAAGAGAGAGTTAGATGGCAGGCATATGTTTGAGAGGCAAGGTTCTACCTTGGACTGTAGCCCAAAAGAGTGTTAGATTGCAGGCAAATGTTGGAGAGGCAAGGGTCTACCAGGGACTGTAGCCGAAGAGAGAGTTAGATGGCAGGCACATGTTTGGGAGGCAAGGATCTACCAGGGACTGTAGCCCAAGAGAGAGTTAGATGGCAGGCAAATGTTCGGAAGGCAAGGATCTACCAGGGTCTGTAGCCCAAGAGAGAGTTAGATGGCAGGCAAATGTTTGGGAGGCAAGGATCTACCAGGGGCTGTAGCCCAAGAGAGAGTTTGATGGCAGGCAAATGTTTGGGAGGCATGGATCTACCAGGGGCTGAAACCCAAGAAAGAGTTTGATGGCAGGCAAATGTTTTGGAGGCAAGGATCTAACAGGGACTGTAGCGCAAGAGAGAGTTAGATGGCAGGCAAATGTTCGGGAGGCAAGGTTCTACCAGGGACTGTAGCCCAAGAGAGAGTTAGATGGCAGGCATATGTTTGAGAGGCAAGGATCTATCAGGGACTGTAGCCCAAGAGAGAGTTAGATGGCAGGCATATGTTTGAGAGGCAAGGTTCTACCAGGGACTGTAGCGCAAGAGAGAGTTAGATGGCAGGCAAATGTTCGGGAGGCAAGGTTCTACCAGGGGCTGAAGCCCAAGAGAGAGTTAGATGGCAGGCAAATGTTCGGGAGGCAAGGTTTTACCAGGCACTGAAGCCCAAGATCAAGAGGGATTTAGATCGCAGACAAATGTTCGAGAGGAAATGTTCTACCAGGGATTGATGCAAATAGTAGAGTGTTAAATTTACAGAGTTTTGTGTTAAATAAAATTCCATCAAGAGGCGTAGACAATGTAAGAGTAGGTTTTACAATTAAATTTAATCATTTATTTTAAAATTGATAAATTAAACAATTATTAATTTCCACTAAACCTACCTCATTACAGTATATAAAGAGAGTTTAGTCTAAAGCAGGCTACATAGGAGTAACAGAACTCCTTCTGATACATTCGGCTACTTTTAGAAAATTGCTCTAAGCCTTTTATATAGTCATGGTAAAAATCACTTTCCTAGGAAGTTCAATTCTAATTGTGGCACCGTCGCAATGCTTTAAGAGCTGATATATTTAGACATTATCAAATAGCAGTTTCAAGAATAGAACTAAAAGAGAACGAATCTCCTAATGTTTACATTTAATTTTGGAAAATTATGCGTTTTCCCAGTGTAAAAATACATTAGCAAGGCCGCTAAAATGTCTAGAATAAATATAGCTCCTGGAATAGCAATGGTTATGCTCACGCTTAAAGCTGTAAAAATTACAAGAAACTCACGAAAATATGCGATTGTAAAAATAACTAGTTGATTATTTTTGTATTTTTAAAAATATTATGGTGGTATGAACATCAGTTTAAGAACACCAAAAATAGAAAAAATCTTTTAGTTTGCGGACAATTTTCTCTCCATGATTAGTTATCAATTGTTTTCCGATCATTTATTTGTTTTTACAGTTAGGGAATTATAAAATATTTAATTTAAATCGATAAGCATAGAAAGGCTAGAGGTGGTTAGAGGTGGTTAGAGGTGGTTAGAGGTGGTTAGAGGTGGCTAGAGGTGGTTNAATTTTGTCATTTTGTCCAATATATCGAGGAATCCAAATTGTGTAAATGCCGTTGTAGAAGTGGTCAAAATCCGTTTTGGTGCGTTTCTTTGGATACTGCGGGTCAAAATCGCGGCGCGTCGTCCGGTCTCGCTGTTAAACTTTCTTTTGTGGACTTATTGAAATTTTTTTATACCCTAAATTTCTCAAAATTATATTTAAGTCAAAATGGTGAGTTACCGATCGCAATGAATATCGTTCGATCGTATATATATATTCTTATTAATTTTTAGTTCTAGATTTAGACAAAGGACAATATAGCTCCAACTTTGATCCCTCAACGTTTTCTTTTTGCGTTTACAAAAAGCATAATTTGACGTTGCTATTTTACGTTTGTTTACCTTTATGTGTCAAGCAAACTGCCACATGTGCGGAGGGTGTGCTTGTCGCGTCATGCCAGCTCTCACTTTGGTACCGGTATTTTTAATCCGAAGAGCTTTCGTCAGGGTGTCTTATTTTTATTGCAGATCCCTCTATATTCTCGCAATTTGGGTGACCTTTTGTTCTTGTGCACGTTCGCCAAGAATCTTCGCCGAATTTGGCGAGAATGTAATGGGGCTTTAGACTTCAGCTACCTTAAAAACAACTAATCGTTACGTACATATAGTATTCATTTAAAAAAAAAATATCAATTCCGATATTTAAATGATATGGTTTATATCGGTAGACGCTTATGGCCCAAGTTAATAAAGAGCACTTACCATAGCAACGGGATGATAAATAAAATGCAATGATTTTTGGGTTACTTCCTTAAAACAAAAAACTATGTAGTCATGTATATTGATTGATTCACTTCTTGGTGGCTATTGATCTAGTGATAGAAGTTATCATTCTGGCCCCTAAACACAATTCGGCCACCAGATAAGCCAAAACTAATAGCGCATCCATACTATAAGGCAAGCTGTATGGTTTGTCGATGTGTAACTCTAACTTTCCCATCTAACCAAGGGAGGTGGCGTAGCCGTGGTGGTAAAAGCACCTCTGCTCGGCTATCACTGAATATTGAGTGGAACGAGATGGGGTTCGATTCCTCGGCGTGACACTCAGATTATATGGCTCACTATTGATCACATCATACTCGCTTCGGCGGTACAATGTACATATGTATGATGTGTGAAGTAGCTGGAACTCTTCACCACGGGGCGTACAAAGGGCCTGAGTGATGGCCTAATTGCAAGGTTCGAACATGTGGTTCGTCCTACCCGTTCTAGCAGGGAGTACTAGACTACTACTATGGTTAGTTTAAGTTAAGATTTAGAGGAAGAAAGTGACCCTTAAGAAAGTAACACTTTTCGTATTGTTTTAAAAAGAACCTAATGAATTTATCAAAATGGTACAAAAAGAATCGTTCATAAAATGTANAATTTTGTATACAAATCAATCTTTTAGCGCTTTTTAAGAATATGTGGTCGGCTAAGTTCCTCTGCGGGACATAGCTTGGCAATAGGCGTTTGAAAAAAACAAATCGGTGGAGAGCGGCCATGTCTCACCAATTATGGTGGACAATGTGATTTTCATGATCCTGAGTACTTTTTTTTTTTTTAAATATCTGGAACGAGGCCGGGTTCGATTCTCCGAGGGGGAGAAGTTATTTTTATGATGAATTTCGATTAAATGTTAAATAATATTTAAATGTACCAATGTTTAAGAGTTTCCAAGAGTGGTATTAAATCCGTATTCAATACGAAATAAAAAAAAACAAGCTTCATAAGATAACCTTCACCTGATACCTATAACCATGCTTTTTATTGCGTATTTTGACAGATTTTACTACTGTTTCTACAGAAATGCGCTAGATTCGTTCATACCGACGCTCTGCACATGACAGGATCGAGTTCAGGTGTTTCCATGCAAGATCCAGATACGATCCCAGAATTTAGTGGATTGTATCGGGATCGGGATTGTAGTTAATCCGTTTTGAACCTAGGTTTCCATGGACACTTTGACTCCAAAACCTGTACTCCACCCGTATTCAATCTGTATTTAAACATCATGGGAACCTAGTAAATAATTCCGTAACTGAATAGTTAATAAAATGTGAATTTTAAGGATAGCGAGAATTATTTAATATAATAATAATTTATTAATAAAATATATAATTTAATATAATTTAATATAATAATGGAATACATAATTTTTTACATGTATTGGACTTTTACTGGGATGGTTTGTTTTTGCTCAAATGCATTTTTTTTTTTTTAGTAAAAAACAAAAATGGCGTCTCTACTTCTCGCGTGCAAAATGACAGTCGAGTGTTGTTCATTTGTTAGTGGTTTTGTTAAGGGTTTTCGTTTTAAGAGGTTTTTGGGGTTGGTCGGTTCAAGGGTTTTTGGGTTGATGTTAGGGTTGTTAGAGCTTTTCGTGCTAAAACTGTAATTACTGTTAAACATTTTCATAAAAATTTACTGTAAAAATAATCCTTCCCGGAGTGAAATCGAACTCCGACTTTCTCCATACTTTTTTTTTATTTTTTTAAACATTAATTTTTTTTTTTTATTACTTAATTAACATCGGTTTTACTTTAAATATCTGTTACTAACGACTGCTATTAATGTCGAGTTAATTAATTAACTGTTATTTAATCAAGGTTCAATTTGAAGTCTTAAAAGTTGATTTGGTGTAAAGAAGGTTGAATTTAATTTGCAATAGGTTGAATTATAGAAGTGTAATTGGTTGAATTACAGTTTAAAGTGTAAAAAGGTTGAATTAAAAGTGNAACCAATTTATTTGAAAGCAAAAATGTAAATTTATCAAAAATAACTTTTTTTTCAACTTCACTAATATACTAATTAAAATGAATGAAAAAAGGATGGGAGTTGGAGGCGCCATCTGGTGAGAGACGCGGGAGAGGGATTTCAGTGATAAGTGATAAGAAGGTTGAATGGTTGTTACATGGGAGAGAGACTGACTGCTCTATATTTTAAATCAGTAAGGAACAAGAGAGTGAGATGAAAACCGACATCCACATATACAGTTGGACAGGAAATGACTGATAGAGTCTGTGAACCCCCTTCCTCTCTAGTCTCCAGTCTCCGCCGCTAGGAGCACCACATGTCTTCAGCGCCAGACTAGACATCCCACTACAGGCCTCTACCTACTCATACACTCACACCCATGTCTTTGTCCTATCGCATTACCTGATAAAGCTATTTATACAGCCTGTGAAACGTCATCCATAATTGCAGTCTATAAGATTAGAGTTGGCACAATCGAAGGTGGGAAACAACAAACGTGGAGGTATTTTTTGGGTTATAAAAAGGGAAAATCGGTGTTGACATGTTATATTTTTTTGTGGAACAGGTGTAGAGTAGAGCATTTTTTTTTTCTGAAGTTGCATTCAACATGGGGGACCAATAAAATCGTTTCCCTCAAAATTTTCCCTGTAACTTTAAACCAAACCTTAGAACTGTCTATTATTGAATTATTATTATCTAAACTAATAAAAACCATAACCACTTTCAAGAAAACTAAAAAAATCAGCTTTAAAAACAAAAATCATGATTTAATTTTTAAATAAAATTCCGTCGGAAAATTATGCAATAATTAATTGCATTACCTTTTAGTGTCTATAAAAAAAAGCAACAGCCCAAAAAACACGGATCAAAAAGAAAATTTGAATAACGTGTAAATAATTCAATTATCGAGACTTCTGTTTTTGTTATTTCAATTATTTCGGACTGAAATAGTTATTTATGTAACTAGGCAGCAAAATGGAATTTTACTGACGAGTGATTAGATTAGCCTCCGAGCCGAAGGCGAGGATAGGGTATGGTAATTAACTGCCGAGGCGAAGCCGAGGCAGGTAATTTACGTATTTGACTGCCGAGGTGAAGCCGAGGCAGGCAATGAATAAACGAGGCAGAAATGTTTCCTTTGCTGCCTTGTTGCATACAATATTTTATCTACTTGCGGAAGAAAAATGAAACTGCTAAAATGTTATCTTTATTAATATAACGTAGCTAATAGTTAATAACTATATGTCATATTAATAAAGATAATAAATGTATTAACTAAAATTAATGTTCAAATAAGAAACTTGGGAATAATAACAATAAGTAAAATGCAAACTGAATCTATAACAACAAAATACAAAACACA
>KZ654576.1:415013-425193 GCA_001010745.2 Gerris buenoi
TTATAAATAACATTATAAAAAAATAAAATAAATATAATTAAGGTGAATAATTAATTATTATTATTAAGAGTTGCAATTTTACAATATTCACAATATTATTTATTTTTTAGAATTACTATAACTAGGTAATTTAATTAAATGAACCAATCAGACATTAAGTTTTAGTGTATTTTATAATAAAAGTGGAATTGACATAATTATAAAATAAATAAATAAATAAAAATCAATTTATGATACATTGTTTGTTTTGTATTTTTGACGAATAGACATGGGAATTACAGATGAGTGCGAAATAAGTAGTTTATAAAACAAATAAATGACAATTTATTTAATATTAGGTTTGTTCCAACAAAGTTTGGAACCGTTAGCGGTATCGGGCATGCGCAATTGATAATAGCCGTTGGCTTCATACATTGCGCATGCCCGGGAGGGTCCCAAGCACGGATCACAGCTTAGTTAGAATCTATTATTTACTGATTTAAAATTGTTCCGGATATTATCATAGCACAATGAAAAATTAATGATACTAGTTTCAACTAATTTAGTTGGTCGTCTAGTTAAACCAATCAATCGATTCCGCGTAGCAATTATGTGAAATCTTTATACAATATAGATTATACTTTGAGCCTGGTAATTAGTTGTTTTTTAGATTTTATGTTTGTTTAGGGAACTCTAATTGAAATGACTGTAAATAAAAAATGAATTCGATGCATATCCAAAGGATTATTATTATAAGTTTTGTGCTGATAAGCAACGGAACAATTGATGTTGTGAATTTCGCTGATGAGGTCATGCTTCATGGAATTTACAATTTGAAACAAATTGTCTTTCCATCATTCGTTTTCAAAGGATAAAAGTACTTACTTATTCTGAAAAACTATTTATTCATGCTCATAAACAGTTTCTACAACTATGTTGGAACTAGATTCAATGGCGTTATGGGTGTTGATCATATGGGTTTTCAAATTGCCTTTGGTTTTGGTCAGGTGACCACAAATTCGGCACATGAAAACAACAGGATGAGGATTATGTTTGGCGTTGATATGGCGTTTTAGATTCTCCGGTCGTTTGAACATCATCGGACATTCTACACAGACGAACGATGCACCTTTGCCACATTCGTACTTGCGATGGTTGAAGAGCGACGTGGGGAGTTTATAGGATCGTCCGCAGTCGCGACATACGTGACGCTTCCTTGGAGGAAGTTGAACCAAAGTCACAACACCTTCTTCCACACCTTCCACAACTTGGCCAACTTCAACTGTTTCCACTTTCACTAAACAATCGACCCAAAACAAAACAAATACCTGAGAAAGCGCACACATACAATTATACTTGGTGCGTAGGCTTACGCTGGCAGACTCGTAATAAACAGCTTGGGTTTCCGGTGAAATCCGCGTCACGAAGGGATAGAAGTCCAACGTTTAGAACAAGCGACAAAGGAACACCGAAGAAGGCAGCACCTGCCTGAATGCATCATCCCGGCAAAGGATTACCTCTAGTAAATGAACCTCCCAGGAAATCCAGGTACGATCTACGGTCTAGAGTCTAGAAAACCGTCCAGCCATCTTGAGTTTGCTTCGAGTCATCATAACGGTGCATCACAACCCTGAAGATTCTTCCAGTATTGAAAGCGAAATGTAGGACTTCAAACCTTCCTTGAAGTGGATTTCACCGGAAAACCAAGCTGTTTATTACATACAATGATATAATGCAATACATAAGAAAATGTGTTAAGGTCACAGCCTGCGTTTATTACGCGCCTCAGAATAATCCATAGGCCAACTAGTTGGTTCCAAACCAACTTACATTTAAGATAACCTGAATGAAACCTTCCTCTTCCCTTTTTTTTATATTTTTGGTCTAATTTTTTGAGTCATCCATTTGCATAGTAAACATTAATTACACACTTGTTTTACAATTTCAAACCATCTCTTTAGAAAGTTATTATTGTATTTCAATAATATATGCGGCTTTGTTTATAACCTGAACGGAACACTGCGCAAGTGCACAAGGAAAGAAGGGTGGGGAGGAAACAATCCGTGACGTCTCCATAGCTTCATAAAAGTATTTTTTATCTATAGAGCTCGAACGCGCGTAAAAAAAAACGCATGCTATGAACTTAAAACAATGATCCAATGGTCTTACAAAATGTGAGAGAATTGAGGTTGTCTGCTTTGAATTACTTCAATTTGGACAGAAAAAGTTGAGGCACCAATTCCTCCCAATTCCTTTTAATAATATTTAAATTAAGGTACTTCTTTAGATTGTTACTCCCCTAAGCTTTTTTTACAGTATAAATGACTTTGACTAAATAACTATTGATACAAAGGGAATTTTAGTCCAATGTACTTTGGGAAAAAGGAATATCACACTGAACTCCTTTTGTTTTGTTTTGTAAGGGGAGTAAAAATCTAAAGAAGTGCCTAAATTAAATATTATCTTATCGATCAAAAATATTCAAATTTTGACATTACAATTAATAATATTAATATAATGTCAATCTAATTTTGCTTCCCCTCTCCTTTGTATTATAAATATTAAATTTCAATAATTAAAATGAGTATCAATTTAAATAAAAATGTAACCATCAGTCAAGTTCAAATTAATCAAATATTAAAATTAAATCAATGTTGCTTAAACAAATAATAATAATAAACATAAATGAAATAAGAGATAAAAAAAATAATAAAAAAAATAAATAAAAGAACAATAAAAAAATAAAACAATAAAAAATAAAACAACAATAAAAAAAATAAAAAAACAATTATTAACAATTAAAACAATAATAAAAAATAATAAAAAATAAAACAATATCAATAAATAAAATCAATACTAAATACAACCTCATAGTTGAGTCAAAAGATCGTCAACACGTCCCACCTGCAACAAAATTCTCAAAAATTGATTAGTTTAATATTAAATGATTCCGTGGCTGGAATTTTTATCTTCGACTGAGGTGTAGTTAAATAACCACAATAATTTAATTGAAACGATTGACCGGTCTTCAACAATTGACACTTGTAGTTGTAATTAACACTATTTATTAGTTCTGAATTATTGGGTGATTCCATAAGAACGCAAAGAGTAGACCTCATTTGTTTCTATCATAGTAGTTAGATAGTACTGCTAGATGCTATCATTAGATTACCACTGCNGTTACCTTACCTAAATTACGGTCAATTCTTTAAAGTTTATCCCATTAATAGATGATACAAAGAACATTAACATCATTATTTACATTAATTTACTCCTGGGCGCATCATAAACAGTTTATTTAATGGCATCCAATGCTATCATTAGATTACCACTGCTAGTTAGACAGTTTATTTAATGACATCCAATGCTATCTTTAGAATACCACTGCTAGAAAGACAGTTTATTTAATGGCATTCGCTGCTATCATTAGAATACCACTGCTTGTTAGACAGTTTATTTAATGGCATCCAATGCTATCATTAGAATACCACTGCTAGTTAGACAGTTTATTTAATGACATCCGATGCTATCATTAGAATACCACTGCTAGTTAGACAGTTTATTTAATGGCATCCCATGATACCATTGGAATACTTCGTTCATTTAAAAAAAGTCGTATTCTCTTTCTCCGATGACCATTCTTCCCTGAAATAATTCAAGAAAATGAAATACAACAATGGATATGACGAATAAAAAAATAACACATAAAAGTTTTGTTTATTTTATTACAAATAACTATAATAAGTTTACTTTTTAAACAAAAGTTGATTTAAAAAACCAAAGTTGATATTAATAACTGTTAAATACACCTAATTAAAATTTAAAAACTAAGGTAAGGGTTTACAATCGCAATAATGACGTCATAAGAGGTAGAATCAGAAAAGTACAACTGTAATCAGAATGAATGATTTTTTGTCTGATCATTATTTGGAGTATATTATTTCGAAATAGATAAGGAGCAATATCACATATAGGACTCACCCGAATTTGTCAACTGGTAGTATTGAAGTGGAATTATAATCAAGTTACCCACCTCCTTTTAATGTGAAATGGACTCGTCCACTGCAGCGCATGCGTAATTTCAGAGAACTGAATCTACGCTATGACTTCATTACCTCTTAAAGGTTACATTTATTAAAAACCAAAGTAATTCTATAGCTTCATTCTAACAAGATTTTTGTGGTGTTTAATTTTTAATTTAAAAAAAAAAATCAATTTAAAAGACATCATTTCTTATCTTTAAAAAAATTAAACAACTTAAAATGTCATTAAACATGTGAATTCTAAAAATTTTAAATAGAATAATGTTCAAAAACTATGCCTAAAGTAAACAATTATTTATAATAATTGCAAACTACAAAATTTATACAAAAATTAATAAAATAGATTATAATAATAATCTGTAAAACTATCGCCTATTTCCTTCATTTAAAATTAATTTTAACTATTAACTATATATTACACACAAATTACAATTATTTACATAAACATTTGAATTTAAGCAAATTAAATTTATATAATGAGTAGAAAGTGTAGAAAAAAATCCAGATAAATTATTATATTAATTTGGTAGATTAAGTTTCAGAACACTTTTAAATAGTGGCGCAAAATTATTAAACAAGCAGCATCTTCATGAAGTATGGTGCCGACACATCTTTCCTATTACTAAAGGTGTAATCAGGGGTGATCGTGGTAAAAGGAACGTTACCTCCATGCTACAAATGAACTCGTTTAGAATTGCGCATGCGTATTAAATATATTCAGTATTTATTACTTCTTAAACTTTACATCTTAAAAGCTTATTATAACTTAGAAAAAACTTGGCTTTAACAAAAACAGTCCATTAGACACCAAGATGCTAAAATTCGGATAACAACCCACAACAGATATTCATTCAACGCCAATGCTTCCAGTCTGCGCATGCTGAAGCTTTCACCATGAGCACCTTTTATGATGCTGTTAATATTAAGAAAAAGAATGCATAGACTCCCATCTCCCATGAGTAAAGTAATTTGATTTGAACTGTATTATGCCTCCAACCGCGGAAGCTTACGGTCTTGGATCACAGCAAAATTTTCAGAAGCATGACAATTATCTAAAACAATTTTACTTAGGAGGGTTATTTTCCGTTTGATTTGTTTCAGTGTGCTGAACACAAATGTTAGTTTCATGAATATGCGTGGTTTGTACTTGTTGCTGATGGACCATAGTCACATTTCTATGAGTATGATGACTGTGTTGGATTGGTGGATTGGCTACGCCATGTGAGTGCTTCGAATGGACCTGAACTACGCTAGTATGGATCTGAGTTGGCGATTGCATCTTGCAAGGAGAAACATGCTTGTGAATGTTACAGTGTCTATTTAGATTGCCTTTGTTCTTGGACGAGTAGGAACAGTGTTGACAACCGAATACAGGAGCTTGTGGATTGTGTTTAAACCTGAAAAAGAAAAAGAGTTTAATATTTAATCATCGGAACCACAATTGTACCAGGTACAATGCGTAATAGATATACAAATTTGGTTTGGCGGGTACTCAGTACTCAGCTACCTGAGCAGAGCACCTATTAGAACCTGGATGTTCAGACATCCAATCTCCATTGAAGGTCAGTTAAACTTCCAAGACTAGCTAACTCCCGAGTGATAAGAAGGTGGCTTGAGATAAAACCTCAACCATTACTAAAGATTGATGGCCATAAGAATGTGACCAATTATGAATTCATAGAGATTTTCGCAGACTTTGTGTACTCCTTAAGGTTTTATAGAAGGGTGTTTTACATACCACCCAAAACCTTAATCACGCAAAGCCTGATTCGTAAATTTTAAAACTCCAAAGGTAAGATTCATTAAAAAGCAATCACCTGATATGTTGATTGAGGTGGCCTGTGAGTTTACTTCGGTACGGACAGAATGGACATGTATGATCACCCGTTCTTCCACAAAGCAGTCTTCTATGAGATGTTAATTCTCCTCGGAACTTAAAAGTTTCACAGCATCCATCGCAAGTGAATTTCTTCTCTTCATCTGCAACAAGACATTTGTATTGTGAGCAAAGATTGTCCATAGAACTTAGTAATCAAACATAGTAACCAAATAAAAACATAGTAATAAAATAAAAACGCAGGCCTACCAAATTGTAGAAATTTAATTCTAAAGCCTTTAAGTTAAATTTAAAGGTTGTACGAATTTAAAAGTAGCAAAGGGATGTTAATAAGGAATTAGTGGAAAGAATTTATCATCTTATCGTAAAAATGATCCAAAATATGATATCAATGATGATGTAATTGGTCAATCTTTCAAAACTCTGAAAACGTTGATTTATCATCGGTAACATAATACTTCGTCAATACACTAAATAATTTCTTATCCTTTGAAAATGTTGACATTACACTTCACCATCATCAGAGCAATCATATTTTTAATAGACACATAAAAGAAGTGTAATGATGTTATAAGAAAACGCACTTACCGTAAAACCATATAATTACCATAAATGTCATCATCACCTTTTAAAAAACTACAACAAGTAAAACCAACAAAAAATAATATTATATAACAGCATTCTTGTATAAACTTAGGAAAAGAAGAAAACGTGTTTGCACGTGCTGTAAATACTGATTTATAAAAATAACTTATGATTTTCAACAATCAAACAATTTTATAAACATATAATAATTAAATCGTCACATAATGTAAAAAAAAATCATATTGTAGATTGTTACATACACCATTTCTTCATAAAAAGAATTTAGAAAAATACAGTAAAACTTTTATGAAGCTGTAAGTGAAGGAATCAACCAAAAGCGGTTACCTTACCTAAATTACGGTCAATTCTTTAAAGTTTATCCCATTAATAGATGATACAAAGAACATTAACATCATTATTTACATTAATTTACTCCTGGGCGCATCATAAAGCCTTATGTCTGCAAATCAGATTGTGGTGAAAGGAGTTTTATAAATTGTGTTTAAGGATTAACTATAAACTACATTTACATATCACCATCTACTGTGATCACAGATGGTCGCATTAAAAGGTTTTACTGTAAACTAATATTTTTGATAGAGAAATAATTCAACACTCTTTTATTGGAAATAATTGTTAAAATGACATTAAAACGAGGTTTCTCTTAGACAAAAGAGAAATACAGAAAAATAAATTGATAATCCTTATAAAAAATAATAATTAAGAAAGGAAATTAATAATAAACAAAATAAAATGAAAATAAATTGTACAAATTATCTAATTTTTCAATATATAACATAATAATCGCTTACAAAATATAAAAATGAACACATAAGTTAACTATAAAAACATAAGTAAATTTAAAAAAATGATCAAATTATCCACGTTAAATGAAAGACAATATAAACAAAGAACAAAATTATCACTAAACTAAATTTAAATTGTGGTCATTCCTGTGATGTGGACATCATATCACCATTCTAGCATTTTTGATAACAATTGTTTGTGAATTTTATAATTATTTCTTTAAATGAATGATAATTTCAAGATTTTCACCCCTTATAATTATATAAAGTCGAATCTTATCGGGTAATATGATCAAAATAATTTATTGTAGCTCGGCAAATGATTCGATTATGATAATATCAGCCTAAATGTGATGGTAGGATCATTTAAGGAATTCGAAAGAAAATCTACAAGTATCCTCAAATGGAGAAAAGCTGGGTACTTCATAACCCGTAAAAATTATTTCTTAAGCTTGATTTGAGATGGTTTAAGGTTAGGACGTTTATACTTTTACCTCAAAATTATCCTAAGGAGTAGAAGAGTTTTAAACGATTAGAAGTTAGGAAGTTCAGGACCCTAACACTCTTAAAAGATATGAACCGCAGATAACAGATTTAAGTTTGATGGAGATGACCAAAAAGATACATTTTTGAAAATGCCAATATAAAATTATAGGTAAGGAAGTCCATAATATGCTATGGAATTGTAAGGTTTAAAAGATCATAATGTCCCAGCATTAATATAGACAGAAATCTTTCTAAGCTGGATGGAGGAACTCTAAGGCTACGGCCACACCGGAGCTACCTCGCTTGGAGCCTAGTGGCTTGGTGAGTCACAATGTAGAACAGAATGGACTGTTCGTCTAGCGACTCACTAGGTACTCGCCTAGTAATCAAGCGCGCGGTGTGGGCGGTCTCGTATGTTCTAGAAGGTTGGTTCACATGGATTACACGCTTGGGGACTCACCAAGCCACTAGGCTCCAAGCGAGGTAGCTCCGGTGTGGACGGTGGCCATAGCTTAAAGGCATTAAAGGCATTAGTAATCCTTAAATACAATATTAGAGGTAGATATTCTATGGAATAGTGATGATCAAGATGATTAAGTTGGAAAGTCCATAATTCTCTAACATAAGTCACAATCTTTAGCATAGCAACACATATCCAAATTATTATGGAAGAGTATCAAAGTTCAATAAAGTTTGGACAATTCAATAAGACTGAGACGGTCAAAAGATAAGCAGCAGTCATTGATAATTATTGTACAAAATAAATTAACTTTGTTTAATCGTAACTACAGTATTAGTTGACCAGCATTAAGATGTCATGTCATCATCAATAATTATCTTATCCCTTGTAGTTATATAAATCTTTGTGAAATATATGCGTTTTGCATCAAAAAAAAAATTTTGTTCCAAGGGATAAGTAAAAACGCCAAATCTAAGCTATACAACAGATGATTAATTAAGTCGGATGAAATTATGGTTTGGTTTGACAATTTGCCAATTTGCACGTTTGCTGATCTGACAACGGATCTTGGATAAGAGTAGCTGGCCAAAATACTTTAAAGTTGCTGATAGCAAATTGAATTTCTCAATTGGAGATTCCATATGGAAATCCAGAAAATAATCAGTGGACATAACATCTAGATATAATGTCACCCAAGCTTCTTAGCATTATGAATAGTGGCAACATGGGCTCTGAAATTACTCTTATGCTTCGAAGAATAAGAACAATATGGACAACTGTAAACAACCGCTTCTGGATTATGCATAAGGTTAACATGCGTTTTGACATGGCCTCTGTATTTGCTTCTATAAGGGCAGCTTGTACAAGTGTAGATAGCAGGTCTTCCACAAACGTTCTGTTGATGCTTCAGCAATCGACGGATATCTGGATATTCTCGACCACATGTGCTGCATTGCAACGGTGAAATGTCTGATTGGAAAACACAAAAAAATTCACTTTCAAACACCATAAAAGTCCAAATACAAATGTAAAAAAGGAGAAGTTTTTATTTTATTTCCACCAATTAGAAGATTAGGTTATAAGGTATTAGGTTATGAAATATTAATCAAGTTTTAATTTCCTTAAGTAACCATTAGTTAATAAGAAATTTAAAAGTTATAATTAACCAGAAACAAGTGTATGTGTTGATATAACACAACCTTATCAAGCCACACCTGAACAAATTGTACATTATTAATCAAATATAAATATAACCTGTACAGAAGAACGTATAGATACAAGGATCACAAGAATCTTGATAGATTAAAGAAATCATTTTAATCAAATTATAATTATTATTAATAACGGGAGACAGACAGAGAAAAAAAAGACCAGCGCCGGGACTCGAACCACGGTCCTCTATATTTCTAGTAAAGCACTCTACCAACTGAGCTACACTGAAGAATCATTTCCTCTGTCAGAAATAATTTCTTCACGCGATTATCATTAAGAATTAAAGCAATGGACATCACTATTTTTGAGACTAAAATTCTTACGAGTAAACTTTAACTCCTAAAATATGTAACAGTAAAAACTGTTATTCCTACAGGTGATCCCTGCCACCTTAATAAAACAATTCAAAGATAAAATAATAAAAAAAATGCTCACCATTTAAACGGAGATTTTTTTATTTACAAAATAAAATTGTTCGTGGAAAACCAGTGAAAAGCATGATTTAATGATTAAGATTGTTTAGATACCTGAAAAAGGCATAAAATACAGAAAATTCAACGATTAATTTTGACAATTTATTTATTATTATTAATTAATAACAGGCATACAAAGTAAGCAAACAAAACTTAAAACTAGAAATAGGAACATAAAATCTGGTAACAAACTAAAAGACATAAAAAAAATAATACAAAAAAAAAAAAAAAAAAAAAAAAAAAAAAAAAAAAAAAAAAAAAAAAAAAAAAAAAAAAAAAAAAAAAAAAAAAAAAAAAAA